>JAGXJF010002712.1:0-167490 GCA_019208055.1 Stipa capillata
GTCTGTTGGAAATATGCCCTAGAGGCAATAATAAAGTTGTTATTATTCTATTTTCATGTTCATGATTAAGTTTATGTTCTATGCTAAAATTGCATTGGTTCTTGAATATGAGATTCAGAGGAAAACCTAATTGCATGTGTGGAATAATAAACACCATTCAGATCCCTAGTCAGGCCTCTGGACTAGCTCATGTATTGTTGATGATCTTGTTTTCCTGATCATGGGCATTGTTAATGTAACAAGGATGCCGGCAATAATGGGAACACATTGTTAGGGTAACAATGGTGTTGGATAGACCCCTTATGAGATACTGCGAGATCACTTCGTCAATATGTTGTCAGTATCTTCTCATGATGTGTTAACGTTTACTTGCGTCCTTAGACCATGAGAATACCATAGACCCGGATACCGGATGGTTGCTTTGGGGTCATCAAACGTTACGCCGTAACTGGGTAATTATAAAGGTGACTTCCAGGTACACCAGAAAGTATATAGTGGTTCTAGATATGTCAAGACTGGGATTTGCCCATCCGGCGATGGAGAGATACACTCTGGGCCCACTCGGTATTACGGTGTCCAGCATCGCCTGGCCAGGTATTGTGACTAAAAGGTTAGTCACGGGGATACCGGAATACGGAAACGAGAAAAGAGTACAAACCGGTAACGAGGATAACTAGGTATGGTGATCAAGGAGTTGATCACAGGGATACCGTCAAAGTCTCGCCTCGGGTTGTGTAATGTATCGTGAGGCAAAAGGAATTATATGCGACAATACAAGGTTTGCTCGATAAAGATCTTCGATGATATGTGGGAGTCGTTATGGGTGTCCAGATCCCGCTGACGATTATTGACCGGAATGTATTCCGGACATGTCCACATATACTCGAACCTATAGGGTCACACGCTTAACGTTTTAGCGACATTTAGGAATGCTACGATTTATGGAGAACGAGAGAGAAGGGTTCCGAAAGTGTTTCGGATGATCTCGAAAGTGTTCCGGGAGGTCCCGGATGGTTCCGGTGATGTCCGGAAGTGTTCCGGAAAGTATTGGAAGGTTCTAGGAGGTTCTGGAAGGTTCTAGAAATTCTAGAAGGTTCTGGAAGGTTCTAGAAATTCTAGAAGGTTCTAGAAGGTTCTAGTGGAGTTGGACTCCAACTCCAACAGGGTGTCCCTGCTGGAGTAGGACTCCACCTGCCTAGTGAGAGCTGCCCCAACCCCTATAAATAGAGGGGCAGGGCACCTCAAAGGGTATCCCAAGCAGCCCCAGAGGCAGCCCTAGTCCCTTGGACTAAACCCTAGGCCGGCCATCTCTAGATTGGCCACAGCCTTCTTTTTCTCTCTCTTCTAGATTGGATTTAGTACAACTGCCGGCGCGTTGCTGCTTTTCCTTCTCGTAGATCCCTGCTGTTCTTGTGTGCTGGTCCACACATTACGGCGGTGTCGCTGATCCGGTACGCGTGGATACCTCGGAGACGTCGTATACTTCGGCGTTTGATCGGGCGAACTATTCACGAGGAGATCGCTCTCGCGGCTGGGAGGTATAACCTAGCTGCGGGAGTCTGCGGACTTCATCGACATCGGTCAACTTCTCCGCTGCATTGACGTGATCGTCGAAGGTATGATATCGTTACCTACACCTCGATAGTGTTTCTTGGTTTGGTTCGTGCGCGGAAAAAATTTTGTTTTGCGTAGCGCGTTCCCCAACAATGTCGGCCTAGAGGGGAGGGGTGAATAGGCAACTAATCAAATTTTTCTTCAAAGTTAATCAATTCTTACAATATGCGGAATTAACTTGATTGATTAACTAATATGACAATTCTTAATATGGGAACCAAGATCACTAAGCAATAATACTAAGCAAGATGAATATAAGCAACATCAAGGTACTTGCAAAGTAAATGCGGAATGAATAAACAAGAGAGACAAAGGATTTGTTCCCGGAGTTCGGATCCTTGAGGGAATCCTACGTTTCCGTTTGAGGACCCGATCACACGTGATCAAGGGTGGGCTCCCTCTCAAGCCACTTCCTCTCGAGGACTCTCCGGAGTCTCCTCGACTTGCTCTTGGTGATCCTTTCCTTGCGGAGGCGAATCCCGGGCCTTCACAAACTTCCCACGGCTCACCACACGGTTTGGGAGCTCGTGAGTGACTCCTAACCGTCTAGGAGTCCTCAACCTCCAAGAGTAACAAGTGCGTCGATTTGCTTGAAGGTGAACTCAAATGCTCTAGTGCTCAACACTTGAAAATCCTCACTCTTTTGGATCTCTCTCTCAAGAATCAAAGGCTCTTAGCTTTGGAGGAGAAGAAATGGCTCTCTTGAGTGCAGGAAATGATTTGGCAAAGAGTTGGGAGTGAATGGGGGAGAAGGGCTATATATAGACCACTCACAAAAACTAGCCGTTGGATTCAAAATAACACATCCGGACATTCCGGGCAAACAACCCCAGATACTCCGGGTACACAGAAATCCCAACGGCTCTCTCCCCATAACACACCCGGACATTCCGGGTAGGGCCGGATACTCCGGACCCCTACCCGAGAGCAGTCCAACTGAGAACAAAGCACCCGGACATTTCGGGAAAGCCCGGATACTCCGGGTTCGAATCTCGGACCTATCGGGATTGGACACCCGGACATTCCGGGCCGTGTCTAGACACTCCGGACACATTCCCGAGAGCGGTGCAACCGGGAGCTCATCCCGGACCTTCCGGATATTGACACCCGGACATTCCGGGCTCAGGCCGGATACTCCGGGGACTTACCCGAGAGCACCTCAAAGGGGTTTGAATATCCGGACATTCCGGGCTCAGGCCGGATACTCCGGATACCCTACCGAGAGCTCAAACCTTAGCACCAAAACACCCGGACATTCCGGGCTCAGGCCGGACACTCCGAATACACAGATGAAAATGGGTTATGGCTAAGTGTTCGTGATGATGTGTGTCACTCCATCAAGAATAATGTTGAGCAATTGAGCACTAAGCTATCTCATCAGCATATCGACACACCCCCCTTTATAGTACGGCATTCCTATACTCAAAATAATATGAATAAAACCTCATAGAGTATGAAAACCATCGAGATCTTCAATAATCCATATGCCGTCTTCTTTTCTTCACTTTTTAGGGGTCGTCAATGCCGATTGGAATTCACAAGATGGACTAATACCTGGTTAAACACTCATTACACATATTAGTCCCTTAATCGTTCGTCATCTACCACCAAAACTCAATTAGGGGCCTAGATGCCTAGAAGTGTCATCAAGGAAAGGATGACCACCAGAAAGCTGTGTGACAGGTGAACAGCACAGGCAATATATGTTATGTAAATTAATACGTAGCTGTCACACAGGTATGTAACACAGGTGAGCTAATGTTTTAAAACAGATGAGCAGGACAGATAGCTGTGTAACAGGTAGCTGACACAGGTAAGAGATATGATATATAGCAACTGAGGCACAGCTATGCTAACACAGGTGAAAAGTGATCTATCACAGATAAACAATGTATATCTAAGAACACACAAGCATGCAGATCTAATGAGTAACTAAAAGGCAGTATATGAAGTACTCAGAGAGACAAGGTGTTTTTCACCGAAATTCCCTACTCTTTTCAGAGAGGTACGTCTCCGTTGGAGAGGCTACTCCGAAGAGATCACCAGCACTGAATCGTGCTTGTTCTTCGAATACCTGAGTGATCAGGCCTCTTGCTTTGCTTGTGGAAGTCCTTTAGCTTTGCAGCAGGTAGATTTCAGATCACCTTCACAGACTACTGGTTCAGCCCACACAAGTTTGTGTGATACCAGCAACTCCTACGCCCGTCCTTGGGTAGACACTCGAAGAGTAATAGATTCAGCAGCAACAACTCTTGGAGGAACCAATGCTCTTTTCTCAGAGGCTCTAACTCTCTTGAACTAACTCTTAAAAAGTTTGGCTTTTGTTTAGAGGGTGAGAGATTTGCAACGGTCGAATATGATTCACTGGTTTGAGCAAGGTTGAGGTCAAAGACCTCTCCTAGTCTCCTATTTATAGGGTTCACAGGTACCTGACCGTTACACTCATGCCACGTAGGATTAAGTGGGTCACCGGTGACAGACACCGGTAACATAGCCAATCACAACGTACAACGGTAATTGGCTCAGGCAGATCGACACCTGTGTCACCGGAGGCACACACAGGTGAACCCTTAACTGACGTAGCCTAACTACTCAGTCCGATCTTGGCATATCACATGCCCTCAATGCACAACTAACTCTGTCTCTAATAACGAGAGAACCTCCAACAGTCTTCTGACTCAGCAGACAAACTATTGCAGTGCAGGTCCCTTAGCATTTACAAGCTCTCCCCTGGTACAGAGATGTACCTGAGTCATAGAGCGCTAGACCACCTGTGACACAGCTGTGTCACACAGGTGACTCTAACCTCTAGGGTTTTTCTACCGCTAGCACTGCAGAGTGCTAGCACAAACCAGTTTCACACTTGTGCAAAACTGTTGATACAGGATCACTGACCTCAAAGCATCAGTGCCACTGTCCAACACTCTGAACATTGAGCAAAAGAACCTCCATAGATCATTGCTGATTCATCCCTCTTGGTAGTACGGATATTTCCTATGGACTCAAGGAAACTAGCAAATCTAGGCTTTACTTGCCACCAACTACAGTCATGGCTCTTGACGCATCAAGCCACCATCACCTTGCTTGCAACTCCTTGCACAGCACCGGTTTCTTCACAGCTATGGCAGAGCTGCCTAGCACAGCCATCCCCTTGTCCTAGAAACCACCTTTGTACCCTTTTTGGTGGTCATCCTTTCCTTGATGACACTTCTTTCTGGAACCTATTAATCCTGCTTACACTCATTGTAAACATTAGATTCCAGTTTGAGTTGTCATTAACCATTAAAACCATTTAGGGACCTAGATGATCTTTCATATGTTTCTCTTTGGAATAACTAGTATAGTGCCCCACACAATCACATAGGAAATATCTTTAGTCATTTTTGATTTTTTTGATTTCACATATGTATATTCTATTATTCTATTTACAAAAACACTAAATTATCGTTGATTGTGCCGTTTGTACATGATGTTAGATCAGTGTGCATAATTAAGGTTTGAATCGCACGGTAGCTGGTCGATAGTTTGTACATATATTGGCATTCATTTGTAAGTGATATCTGATAGCATCTAGGTGTCCCGAACTTTTGATGAGAACGATATTCGATCGGTGGAGACGACTTGATGACCTGGCTACAATCATACGATGACATTGCACCTACGCAATACCTAAACCACCTCCTGGAAGTTATTGACCTTGCTAGAGAGCATGATCAACTTGATCATGACGGTTTACTCGTGCAAGCGATTGAGAACTAGCGAGAACAAAATAAACGCAATCTGAATTACAAATAATAATGAAGCACAATCTGATATTGATAATTTCACACTGGTGAGGTTCCAATGATGGTTTCGCAGATGGTCTAATCGACATACGTGCAAAAGCGAAAAGTAGTTAAGACTAAAGGTTTATCTAATCAAAACTCAACTGAAGCCCTAGGGGGTGTGGCTGAATATATAGGAGGAGGCAGCCAAGGGGGCGGTGATATGTGCTTCTCTCAACTTCGGATTACGTGGTCCAAGCCCAAAATAGAGTGTGCAGCCCATTTAATTAATTAATTAATCTTGTGGTGTGGCTACAAGCAACTTCATCGTTTCTGAGTAAAATAATATTATCTCTATTAGTTAGTATCATTATGTTCATAGAATAATTAGACGTACCAAGAAATAAGAGTACCTGATAATTAAGTTCATACACACGAGCCCTAGTCATTGGTTCTTGAGGTCCTAGCTGAGGAAGGTAGGTACCATGGGTGTAACTGTAGTAGAGATATTCTCATCATCCTCTCTTTCTTGAATTGGATGCATTCTTGATGGTAATTCATCTTCCTCATTTAAATATGGCTTTAAATCCGTAATGTTAAAAGTAAGACTAATCGGAAAACCGTAGGTAGATCAAACTTACATATATTTATAGAAAAAGAATGGCAACTGTCATTGGAGAACATGCACTTGGAGAACACCTGGTGCATATCCTCCATTAGCAGACAGAAAACCTACAGGAACAAAAAAAGGTAGGTTATAAAATAAAAAGACAGGTTACGGCAGCAACCTAAACCAGAACATCCTACCTAATTAGCAGTCAGAGAGATTTTTCTTGCTAATAGATGCATAATCCAGTGAAAAAATTCTTGAAATGTAACATTAACGCCAATTTAGAACATCACCGTTCTGTCCTGTCCATCCTGTGTTCGGTCCTGCCCCATCCCCAACACCAACACTGCTGATACCCCAGAACCGAGCCCAAGCGACCGCCACTGTTCCGCCATCACCCAGCCGAGCAACCACTCTCCCCGTCCCAGGTGCCACAACAAATTGCCGGTATACAATGGCAGAAAGAAACAAAAAATTGATCTCATTCAATGACCAAATTACCTGGAGTGCAGCGCTGAAGACGTGGCTGAGACGACGAATGGGATTCACAAATTAGGACTGCAACGGGCAAAGAAAACGAGTGAAGAAATAACATAAAATTCGTGTCCGCCAAATTCAGTATCTCTAAAGATTTTCTTAAGAACTTCATAGAGGTAACAAAAGTCAATTTAGTTATGGTAGACCACGCATGCCGACAATCCTCATGTCCATGCTCCAAAAAGCAATCATCTGCTCTCCTGATTACTCACATGCGGTGACAACAGCAACAAAAGAACACAAATTCAAAGCAGCTGCACTTACATTTCTTCCTGAGACGGCTCCTTCAGCGTGTGCATGAGCTCTGCTTGTGCTCTGGAAGCATATCCAAATTCAGACCACGAGGAGGAACCACCTCTCGTTGCCCACGTTAGTTTCACAAGCAGTAAAGCAGCGTGGCTTTGAGAGAAGAGGAAGGAAAGTCCGGCTGAGGAGGAGGAGACCATCCAATCCATCAGAGAAGGAGAGAGTCTGGGAAAGGAAACCAATAGATCAATTAACACATCGCCCCTTACCGAGGTGGAACCCGTGGCCGAGTTGCAGCCTCAGCATGGGCCTCTTCTTGCCTCCAGTGACCCCACATGAAGGCAAATCGAGCACGACACCGCCGCCTTCCCCTCTTTCTTGCCGCACGCCTACTTCTCCCTCGGCCCTATCCTAGCCCCAACCACCTTCGCGCTTGCTCCACGGACCAAATCCACGCCAGGGAAAGGGCAGCGAGGTGGCACCCTCCTGATTGGCAAAGGATGCCGCTCTACATGGTGGGGAGGGGCTCTGCTCTCCTCACTATGACCTCTGTGGCCGTCAGACTGCCTGCCGTCACCATCGCCTGCTCTCGCTCTCTAGGGTTTCACGGGAGATGACCTAGTACACTGAGCCCCAAGGGCCACAGGGATGTCGGCGGTGGGGACCTAGGGTTCGCCCGTCGGGAGAGGAGGGACGGCCATCGCAAGAGAACCACGTGCCATCAATTTTTCTCACGGAGCAACTAACCAACCACGGGCTCATGCGTACAACGCGTAGCCCACGGCGCCAACGCGCTCCCACCTTGCCACCTGCCTTAATCCTGGCCGTCGACTCCGGATCCGACATAATGGAATCCAAACGCCTGGCGAGTTTTAATGTTACGCTAATAGCTCTTTTTGTACATGAGGTTCTTAGTACTTTATAGGGAGAATTGTCAAAATACCATTATAAACATGTTTAATTATAAAAATACCAATGCAAAGAGTGTAATTGTCAAAATACCACTGCAGAGTAATTATAAAATACCGATGCAAAGAGGGTAATTGTCAAAATACCACTGCAGACATGGCTAATAGGTTCATTTTATCATACTGACAAGGGTCAATGGGTTT
This sequence comes from Stipa capillata, assembly GCA_019208055.1. Classification (NCBI taxonomy): domain Eukaryota; kingdom Viridiplantae; phylum Streptophyta; class Magnoliopsida; order Poales; family Poaceae; genus Stipa; species Stipa capillata. The sequence continues at coordinate 7,884 of JAGXJF010002712.1, forward strand.
GACCACAGTCAAATGATCTCACTGCCCTTAGGAGCAAAAATCCGGGTGTTTGAAAAGGTCAAGAGAATATTTATATTTGTGTTGCCTACAAGAAAATGTGTAGACTAATTAAAATTGTTCTTTTGGACCCACCACTCTTATTTACACCGTATAAATTGACACATTTTTTGCCTAAAATTGACAGGTTCATACATCATCCTGCAACACACATAGAGGAATTGCTCTAAAAGAAAATAGAACTTCGAAGTGTGTTAATCTCATCTTGGCATTTTCCACCTCTACCTTGAGGGTAGTTTGTGCATTTTGTGAAAGTTTGTGCTGGCGATGGTAATAGTGAACTATTCCCCTTGTTTACAGTGATATCCTTGACTATTATGCAACGATATTTTCGCAATTCTCCCTACTTTATATCACAAAAAAGGTAACGACTAAGGGTTAGGAAAATTTAAGGAGAAACATCAACTCGGAATGCTATCTTAAGGCTTAGCACATAGGGATCATCATATCAATGTCCGGAAAATCCACAATTAAGCCCATCTAACATGCAGTTAATAGCAGCCAAAAATTAGGTTTTAGGCCAAAATTAATACGAGTGTCATACATGTAGGACAAAACACTGGTTGACTTTTCTCTGCGTGCTTTTGAATAGTAGTCTAAAATGGTGAATAGGCAGTAGATTAGATTCATGAGCAGTGCATAGTTCAGAATATTAAGCTGAAAAGTTGGAAAAGGGGGAAATATTCCGAAAACCGACTCAGAATCACGCATGGGACCTTCAGCATGATATTATTCTCTGCAAAAGCAAGATATAGCATCTAATACGGGAGGAACCTCTTTCTGGTGATAGAATATAATATTCTGCAATATGCGATGGAGATTATTCCAACTGACTGCTTGATGTTTTTAGATAATAGAAGAGATTGTTAGATACGTGGACATAGCTTATATTTATAAGCTCAATAAATCTAAAAGACCTACATCAAATGAGAGGCAATTGATTAATTACTTAGTATCACATTACTAATGGAAATGAAATGGCACTAATTTATAAGATGAAATGTGCTATATCTCTTTATAGCATGGGAAAAGAGATCACACGTGTGTGCTCGCTCGCCATGTGATGCTCACCGTGAGCGGCATGTTTGGTGCAGGATTGGGTGCAGGCACACCTGGCATGTGCCATCATACGCTAACATTGAGGGGGAGGCAGTCCATCCCTCGTGTGCAGACTTGCCTCCAGAGCTACTCCATCCTGAAGCCTCCCTCCATGGCTACAAGACAGCTAACCCAAGCTCGTCACCATTGTCTTCTCCATTTTCCTCCATGACCGAGAGGTTTATCCTAAATACCATATCAAGTTATTACTATACTTGTTCTATGCCATGCTCGTACATACATGTTGTCTAGATATGAGTTATACTACTTGCTTATATTCATGTCTAGTATGTACGTGGTATATGTTGTGATTATTGTTAATACTGTCATGAATTATTTCAGATTTAAAATAAATCTAAAAGTGCTAATAATTTCAACAATCCAAAAACCTTATTTTAGGCACTTAGGTTTTACGATGGCTGCTTTTGGCGATGCACTGAAGTTGGACAAGTCTTCTAGAGTGCATTTCAAGAGATGGTAGATCAAAGCCACTACGTGGCTTACCCCTATGAATGCGTACTAGGTCGCTGGTGGCAAAAACCTAAAAAGATCCTTACTTCTGAAAAGCAGAAGACGTGCAAGGAGGCTACCACACTCTTTGTGGGTGCTGTCCTTAGCATACTTGCAAATCATCTTTGTGATGTGTTCATGCACATGAGAGATGCAAAGGAACTGTGGGATGCACTTGAAGCTAAATTCGATGCATCGGACGTAGCCAGTGAGCTGTTTATCATGGAGCAATACCATGATTACAAAATGGTTAATAACTGTTCTGTGGTCAAGCAGTCTCATGAAATACTATTCATTGTGAAGGAACTCGAACTCCTTAAGTGTACATTACCTGACAAGTTTGTCATGAAGAAACTTTGTCCCATTTTTGAAACACAAAAGATGAGATTTTTGTTGAAAATCTGATTGCGTCTTGATGCTAAGGAGAAAGCTCAGGCCATGCACCCAAAGGTAGGCGAGGGATAGTCCAACGCCAACGTGGTGCAACAGCCCAGTCATGGCAAGTTCAAAGGAAAAAATAAGGTCACTCATACCAGCAACTTTATGAAAAAGATGATGAACAAATGTGACAAGTCTCGCTTCGTATGTGGTGAGACTAGCCATTGGGCCAAGGATTGCAAGAACCGCAAAGGAAGAAAGGGTAAGCAAGGATGAACGTCCAAATCTGTCAACGTGACTATCGGCAACAGGGAAGAGACATCTGGATTTGGTAATTTACCCACTATTCTCTCTGTTAGTTAGTCCACCGATTGGTGGATTGACACTAGAGTCAATATTCATGTGTGCACTGATATTTTACTGTTCTCTTCTTATCAGACTGCACAGGCTTCTTCTGTCCTTATGGCGAATGGGTCACATGTTCTGTTCTTGGTGTTGGCACGGTAGATTTGAAATTTACTTTGGGAAAGGTCGTGTGGTTGAGGAACGTGCAACATGTCCCTTCGATTAATAAGAACCTTGTCAGCAGCTCCCTTCTCCGTAGAGATGGGTTTCAACTGGTGTTTGAGTCTAATAAATTACTATTGTCAAAATATGTACTATTTGTTGGGAAGGGCTATGAGTGCGGAGATTTGTTTCACTTTTCTCTTTCTGATTTCTGCAATAAAGTTGTAAACCATATTTGTGACAATGCTAGTGGTGGTGAGGCCGATGTGTGGCACTCATGATTATGTCATATAATTTTTCGTTGCATGCTTCCATTTTACAGTATGAGTTTAATTTTGCAATTTTCATAGTCAATGGTTCCAAGTGCCAAGCTTGTGTGCAAGAAAACAACCTCGTAAACCTTATAAGATCATGGAGGAAAGAAACTTGGCACAGTTGGTACTTACAGACACTAATCGCTATGAGATGAATGATGTGCTGACTAAGGGTGAAAAGAAATTTTTCATGACTTTAAGTTATGATGCTACTAAATACTGCTATACCTATCGAAAACTAAAGATGAGGCTCTAGACTATTTTAAAATCTATAAGGCAGAAGTTGAAAACCAACTTGACAGAAAAATCAAAAGAGTTAGGTCAAATCATGGTGGAGAATACTTCTCAAACGAGTTCAATTTGTTCTATGAGGAACATGGAATCATACATGAAAAGACGCCTCCCTATTCACCTTAATCAAACGGGGTTGGTGACAGGAAAAATCACAAATTGTCTAAAGCATGGTGGGGGAGGCTCTATTGACCACATGTCATGTCCTAAATAGAATCCCTACTAAGAGCAAAGAGATAATCCCATATGAGGGTCGGGAAGGAAAAAAATCTATCACTTTCTTGCTTGCACACATGGGAGTGCTTGGCAAAGGTCAATGTATCGATAACTAAGAAGCGCAAGCTTGGACCTGAAATCGTTGATTATGTCTTTCGAGGATATGCTCATCGAAGCATTGCCTATAAGTTTCTTGTAGTCAAGTCTGAGGTATCTAACAGGCGTGTCAATACAATAATGGAGTTTAATAATGTTACATTCTTTGAGAACATTTTCCCCATGCGGGATATGTGAAACACTTCTAGTCAAGCAATCAGTTTAACTCCTGAACTCGCCATCCCTATTGAACATCTTGAACAAACTCACGATCAAACTCCAGAGGAGGATGATAGTGAAGCTCCTAGGAGGAGCAAGAGACAAAAGACCACAAAATCCTTTGGTGATGATTTTAGTGTGTACCTCGTGGATGATACTCTTGAAACCATTTTAGAAGCGTATGCATCCCTAATACAGACTACTAGAAGGAAGTAGTCCGTAGTGAAATATATTCCATTCTTGCTAACGGAACTTGGAAAGTCACAGATCGTCCTTATGAGTGTAAACTTGTAGGTTGTAAATGGATGTTCAAGAAGAAGCATAGGCCTGATGGTACAATTGAAAAGTACAAGGCTCGACTTGTGACCAAGAGTTATTCCCAATAAGAAGGTGAAGACTTATTTAATACTTACTTGTTGCTAGATTGACTACTATATGAGTACTATTATCCTTGGCTACATCACACAGCCTTGTTTTTCATCCGATGGACATTAAGATGACTTTCCTTAATGGAGAGTTGAATGGGAAAATGTATATGGAACAACCTAATGGATTTGTAGTAAATGGTCAAGAAGGCAATGCATGTAAATTATTAAAGTATTTATATGTCCTCAGGCAAGCACATAAGCAATGACATGAGAAGTTCGACAAAACTTTAACATATGTGGGGTTTGCAGTAAATGAAGCCGACAAATGTGTATACTACCACCATGGTGGGGGTCAGGAGTTATCCTGTGTTTGTATGTTGATGACATATTTATCTTTGGGACCGATCTTGATGTGATAAATAAGATCAAGGAATTCTTGTCTCAAAAATTCAACATGGAGGATTTGGGGGTAGCTGATGTAATCTTAAACATCAAGCTAGTAAAGGGTGATGATGAGATTAGACTACTGCAATCTCATTATGTCGGTAAGATCTTGAGCTACTATGACTACATGGGTAGCAAACCTTCTTTAACACCTTATGATCCTAGAGTGATATTTCGTAAGAATAAAAGTGTCACTAAAGATCAACTGAGATAATATCATATTACTGGGTCGCTCATGCCCTTAGCTAGTGCAACAAGGCCTCATACCTCATTTGCCGTGAGCAAGTTGAGCTGGTTTTTACCAAATCCGGGAGATGAGCATTGTCGTGTCCTTGAAAGGGTAATGCACTATCTAAAAGGTACTATGAGTTATGGAATTCACTATTTCAGTAACCCAAATGCATATGAGAGATGTAGTGATTCAAACTAGATTTCTGATGCCGATGAGATTAAGGCTATGAGTTGTATTCACTCTTGGTGGTGGAGTTGTCTCATCGAGGTTTTGTAAATGGACCATATTGATGAGCTCAACCATGGAAGTAGAACTTACAGCATTAGACATAGCCATCGTTAAGGTAGAATGGCTGTGTGAGCTCTTGAAGTGGATAAACCAATACCCGCTATCCTCATGAATTGTGATAACCAAATGGTTATCGTAAAAGTGAGCAGTGCAAAGGATAATATGAAATCATCAAGGCACTTTCAAAGATGATTGGAGTCTATCAGAAAATTGAGAAAATCTAGAGTTATAGCTTTGGACTATATCCAAACAGTTAAAAACCTGACAAATCCCTTCACAAAGGGACTATCACGAAATGTGATAGATAATGTATCAGAGGAGATGGGAACGAGATCCGTTTGAGTTACACCATAGCGGTAACCCAATCTATGTGATCGAATATCCCATGAAGTTGGACCTGTGAAGAATAAACTATCAGTTAACTAGAGGAGAGTACCTTATAACCCACTTCACTGAAGATGCAACACTCTCAGAAACTATATGGTAGGATGATCTTTATCTTAATGTGTTCTTTGGCTTTAATTAGCAAAAATGATGTCTTATATAACAGTCTTGAAAGAACAAACCTATGTGAGCCCAACTGTTAGTCGCAGTTTGTGATACATAGATAAGCTTTAATAAGCTCATGAAGAAACCAACGAGTACGACTTATATGCTCCACCCGAGGGGTAGCTCTTTGGCAGCCTAGTATCAGTGAAGACTCTAAGTGAAACTTATCTACACAAAACTATCAAATCAGGGTCTAGTTCATTGTGTAAATGTGGATGAATGTAGCTTGAAGATCTAGGTGGATCTTCAACCCTAACATGTCTCCATCGAAAAGGTATATTGGTAGTACACTGTGATAAAGGAAAAGTTCTGGGTGCCTCTGAGATCTGGTGTGGGATTGTTAGATATTTGGGCCTAGCACATATTTATACTTCTAATAAATCCCAAAGGCCCACACTAAATGAGAGGCATTGATTGATCCTTTAGTACCATATTGCTAATAGAAGTGAAAGGGCAGTAATTTATAATATGAAACATGTCACATCTCCATGTAGCATGGGAAAAGGGACCACACATGCATGTGCTCATTGACTCACTCGCTCGCCTTGCCTTGCCAACCTGCGCGCGCGGCATGGTCGAGCCAAGCCAAGCAGTACCGAGTGTGGTGTGAGGGAGCGAGCAAGCTGGACTGGGTACAGCGATGCGGGTGCACCTGTTGTGTGTCACCACACGCTAATGTGTGTTTTGGTGTGTGGGGAAGGGCACATGCCGACACATGCATGCAAATGCCGTGGTGTGGGAGGTAACGGGTGGGAGAATCCCACCTCCCCTGGGAGCCTATAAAGGAGGGCCTTCCCACTCCTCAAAATTACACCAATAGAGCCTCTCCTTTCATTCTCTCCTCCTTCCCTCATGTGCCGAGTTGCCTCCAGAGCTACTCCGTCCTAAAGCCCCGGCGTGCACCAGAGTTCGAAGAGCAGATCTCCGGAATCATTCGTTCTTGGGATCCTGTCTGGGAGATAACGAATAAGGTTATTGAGAAGCATCTCAGCGTGACAGCTCACTATCTCCTTGCTTGACGTTGACTACGGATTTCCTCCTCGGCCGCGAGACGGCTTCCAAAACTCGTTGCCATCGGCTTCTCCGTCTTCCTCTACGACCAAGAGGTATATCATAAATACGATGCCAATGTTATTGCTATATCTGTTCTATGTCATGCTCGTATATACATGCTATCTAGATATGAGTTATACTGTTTTATTGGTTATATTTATGTTTAGCATATACTTAATATATGTTGTGATTATTCATATTAATGCTATCATGAATTATCTCGAAATTAAAATAAAGATAAAAGTGCTAGTTATACCAACAACGATTACATAAAAGGAATATGCAGTGAACATTAAGAAAAATAAATAAAAAGTTGACCACAATGTATTACCCTTGGGAGGCTCGGATATGTATATTAGTGCTATCCAAATCATCACGTAAGTAAAAAAGTTGGTACATCTTTTATAGGTATATAGCATTACTCATATCGGAAGCCAGGACAAATAAATCCCCGAGAATAGGAATGAAACCGGGAACCGTCGCCAATAATTAATCCGATCGAGTATCTGCTCGTGTGGTCTCCAATTCTACACATGCCTACATGAGCAGGGAGGACCGGAGGAGTAGGTAGCGTAAAAAAGGCCGGTTGCAAGACACCAGGGATACATGTCACGATTGACAAACGTACGCAAGATCCTTCCATCAATAAGAGACGGGCGTACGTACGGGTGCCAAGTTGGGTATCGACACGACTTAAATCTAGCTAGTTGTAGAGATCGAGCGGGAAGAGAACAGATAAAAAGCTGAGATCCCTCCCTGGGACGCAAATCTTTGTTCCTTTGCAACACTGGTTGTGGCTCTCCACGCTCTTGCTCAGTTATGCCTTATTCTCCATGTTTTCCCCCATGACCCCAAAGAGAACCTGCAGCCTTTCTTCTACCCCCGGCCCTATAAGTACCAGGCCCTTCCCGCACTCATCTCCTCACAAGCTAAGCAGCTATAGCTACATCCATCGACCACTAGCTCACCTTATATCAAGTTCATTCAACTACTTAGGTAGGCCGTGTGTAGTGATACACTTGGATGGCGTCGATGTCGGTGAGCTCTTCGAGGCCGCAGTGGACAGCGAAGCAGGACAAGCAGTTCGAGCAGGCGCTGGCGGTGTACGACAAGGACACGCCGGACCGGTGGCACAACATCGCGCGCGCCGTCGGGGGCAAGTCCGCCGACGAGGTCAAGCGCTACTACGAGCTACTCGTCGAGGACGTCAAGCACATCGAGGGCGGCAAGGTGCCCTTCCCGGCCTACAGGTGCCCCGGCGGCGCCATGGGCGGCTACGAGACCGACAGGTGAGGGACCGGCCTCCACGGCTGATTTAATCAGCTTTTGTATTGCTTACTAGGTTACTATTGTTTGCTGTTATATATAGCAATGGCTTTTGATTTACCAACAAAACTAATCGAGGCTCGTCCCAAGCTAACAGCTGATCAGCTCGAGGGCCTAATTAATTTGGATATGTCATCAACTTGTAAACTGGAATATCCAATTCCCCATCATCATATATCATATCATATATAAACTATAAAGTTGTACGCCGTGCTGATCCGAGAGTGCTGTATATTCTGCAGGCTGAAGCATCTGAAGATCTAGGTACGTGGCGTGGCATGCAACCATGCATGCGCCCTGATGCACGTACGAATTAACATCGCGTCATCGCTGACGCGATGTTGTCGTGTATCATGCGTGTGGCCAGAGGCAAGTGACCAAGACTCCAGGAGCATAACCCGATCATGCATGTGAATAATTACTAGCTAGTTAATTCGTAGATCAATCGATCTCCCATGTACTCTCGACCGTCTCGTCTGTAATGTCCACATGTGTACCACGTACATTTGAGAAAATGAAAATGAAATGAATATATAGTATCACATTCTGCATCCAGTTAGTCTTGTTAACGTGATTAGTTACAATATATGTATACGTAAGTTAAACATCTAATTTCCTCGATAAAGTTTAAACACTTTACATGCACATTTTGTACCGTCCACTGGCCATACTACAACTGGGAGTTGAAAAAAAGTGTGAGATGAAAAAAACTTGTACTATTTTTGTGACAGTACCAAATTTTTGCAAATTCCTTGCTGGGCCTCAATTCTCTCCTCAGCCCGTTTTCTTTGCTCGGCCCATCTGGCCCAATCCCCCTCACTCCCGCTCTCCCCGTCGCGCCGCCGTGGAACCTCCGCCGCCCGCCTCTGTCGATCGCTGCGCCCGAGGTGGCCGGACCTCGCGTCGCGCGCTCGCGCCACGCGTCGCCAAGCTCTCTCCCCTCCTCTCGCGCTCGGCCGCCACATCACCTTTGCATGCCGCGCCCGAGCATCTTCGCGCGCCACGCCGCCCCGCCCTCGCCACCGGTGCGAGCTCTCCTCGAGCTCAGCGCTCTCGGCCGCTCCGTCCTCCGCCCCTATAAAGCCGGCAATGCCGAGCTTCCCCCCCCCCTTTCTCCCATTCTCCAGCAGCGCCCCGAGCTCCCTCTCTTCCCTCCCGTGCAGCCCGAGCGTCTCCTCGCACGCGTCCGAGCTCCCTCCTCGTTGCCGGACGCCAACCCGAGCCTCCTCCTCCCGTCCCCATCTCCGGCGAGGTGAGCCGAGAGCCCCGCCGCCGCCGACCTAACTCCCCTCAGAGCTCCCTTTTTCTCCTCCCCAAGACCCCGAGTTCTCCCGAGCCTGGCAGCTCCGCCACCAACGCCTCCATCTCCGGCGAGCCAACCCGAGCCACACCTTCACGTCGCCACGCCAAATCCTCGCAGTAACCCCTCCCGTTTTCCCCAAAAATGGAATCCCCAACCTCTCCAGATCCTTCCAGTGTAACCAATTGCAACCGGAGGTCCTCGCCGGCGGGCAATTTCACCCCGCCGCCGGCGGCCATCCCATCCCCTTTTCCTCCTCACCGATGCCGAGCCATTCTTCCACGGGAACCTCCCCCATCTTCTCCAAAAACGAGATCCCCGACTCCCTAGGGTCCTCCCCGAGCTACCAATCGCCACCGGCAAGCCTCACCGGCGACGGATTTGAGCTCCGTCGCCAGCGGCTGCTCTCCCCGCTGCCCCTCCTCTGTTTTCCTCCCACCCCGACAGGCCGCCACCTCCCCCTCCTAAAAAGGCCGGCCTGCTCCGCCTTTTGGGTGTTAGCAGGCCGGTTCGGCCAGCCCATTTTCTTTTTATTTTATTTCCTTTTTCTTTTTGTTATTCCTAATTCTCAAACAGGCCGAGCCCAATAGCAAAGCAGATTTGAGCCCACTCGCATGAAATCTTTTTTTCTTTTTCTTTTCTGTTTAAACCCTAAGCCCTAACCCTAGCCCAAGTCCAACCCATACCCAGCCCATTCCAAGCCCAACCTGAGAAACCCTATTGGGCCCAATACCCTCATGGGCCCGGGTCCGACCCGTGGATCCGAAACCCTAAAAATCATGTAATATACCGTTTCGATCGTCTCGACGATGCGGTTTCCATTCCTAATATCCATTAGTCTCAATTCTCACCTTTTGATGTCCGAAAGCCACAAAAACCTTCCACCTCTCATATTCCGAATCCTCGTCTAAAAGCCCTAACTCCAGTCTTACCATCTTCTTCAACACCTCGACGTCCCGGTTCCAACCCCACACACCCCGATCCCGACCACCCACCCTCCCTTATTATTTTCAGTATTATTTTCATTTATTTTACATTTTGCTCCCAGCTCGCATTCGTCGAGCCCGGACTCATATATGTGTGTTTACTTGTTTGGATTTTCTTGCAACTAGGGAACGATAGCAGCGATCCAACGCTAGGACAGGATTTTGACGGTGAAGATCTTCGTGAAGACTTCGACCCGACATATTCCGGTGCAGTAGGCAAGTCACATTCCTTTGTTCATGTTGGACCCATATGCCATGTTATTTACTATATTACTAGTCTAGTTAATATTTTCTGCATGTTAATTTCTTATATGTTATTTTTGAATGACATGATCGAATAGTTAATACCTACCACCTCACGGCCCAATAAAGAAAAACTTTTGTAGGCCATATTCACCTTGATAACCCTAGAATGAAAATAAGTTATATCAGGGTCATTCACCCGCGTTAGAGGTTAGACTAGATAATAATCAGAGATATTGGTGACCCTAGTTTAAATTCGGAGGATGTGATTTCTTAAAGAGAAATTGCCAGACGGCAGGGGACAGAGAAGATGGGGCCCTTCATGTGTTGGATGTGCTGCCATACCCCTGGCCATGGGAGTAAGGTAAATCGGGTGGATTACCTTACTCAGGGCAGTTAAGGACAAGACCCTTGTGCTTAGTGATGAACATAGAATCCGCTCAACCACATGTTCGACTCGTCGAATCTGGCCTAGTACTTCTGCTCTACCTGCTGAACAACTACAGAATAGCTTGCCATTCCACGTCTTTGAAAGGCCCGCAGAAGCAAGGGTGGTGATGATTCGATTAGTGGGAAAGTCACAACGGGAATCCACTCAAATCCCGAATCGCGAAGTTGACCTTGGCCAGTTGACTCCCGGGAGAGCGAGTGCTGAAGGTTCTACAGTAGGAACTTCAAAAGATAGAGCAGATAAAAAGTCTTGTTATCTTACCTCTGTCGATACACCGATAGGAGTGTGTTAATCACGTGTGACAATAAGAGGTATAGAAATCATGTGGGTAAAGCTGAGCAACTCTGCAGAGTCAAATTAAATGGTATTTGAATACGCCGTGCTTCCGGTCAAAGAAGCTGTTTTCAGGGGTGATTCCTACTACAAGGCATAAGTAGATTTTGGTGATGATTAATTGAACTTGATGTCGACCCGGCAAAGTCACTAAAATAACAATGATTTGTGGATGAAATGTTTTAAACGAAGAGATTTCTAATCATTAAGGTGGAGACTAGGACTATGCATCCACCAGATATTAAGCCGTACATCCCTCCTTTGAAATCCAGTGCATGTAGTTAGTATTACGCTTTCCCAATGTGGCTTGCTGAGTACGCCGTGTACTCATTACTGCACCAATCACAATAGATGCACAAGACGATGACGAAGGACTGTTAGATGAAGAATTCTTCGACGATGATGAACGCGAGTACTAGGTCTTATCCTCGCTCAAGGCGCCTGTGGTAGAGGCTCATTTTGGTTGTAATATAACTTTGGGCTCGAATGCCCCAGTCTAATGTAAACTTAACTGCTGCAAAGCTTATTTTGTCGTTCTGTAATAAAATTTGATGTTTAAACGCTGTGCTGGTGTTGTATCTGTACCACCCCGTAACTGAGAAACATACTGGGCAGTTGCGGGCAACACGTCGCGGCTCCGGAATTTGGGGCCGTGACAATTTTATTTATAACTAAGAGGAGTACTTTTTTTTAATGCTTAGAGCCTCTTTGATTTGGAGGGAAAACAAATGAATTTCCATGGATTTGATTACTGTAGCACCATTTGATTCATAGAAATGAAACAAAGGAAAAACATAGGAAAATTTTCATTTGCATACCATTCCAAGGGAGAACGTAAGAAATGTTGAATCCACTAAGACCTCTTTTCTTGCATTCCTACGCGTAGGATCGAATCAAATCATACTACATGTTATAATTATGGTTCAATTTTAGTTAGCATTGAAACATCAATAGTTGGATTTATGTGTTTTTATGATTCATGCAATTCAAACAACTATGTCGTGTCATATTTTTTTGCTTTTTTCCATCCTCTATTTTATACATGTATTTTTACCATATCCCTATGTTTCTATTAGTTTTACGTTTGTAGAATCTAGAGGCCCTTAATAAACTCACGGGTATTATCATACTTTAATAAAGTCTTTTTGCAGGGAGTAATTTAACAATATTTAATTGAGCTTATGGATGGGTCTATAGCCTAGTGGTGGAGTGAGTTCTCACCAACCAGCTTCAAATTGACATAGTGTATCGTAATTACTCAAAATATACATTGACGTGCATTTAGTGGGACAATCTATACCCGTGTTACGTAAGGTCAGTGGAGTCTTAATATTTTTCTAGTGTGTGTAAACACGTGTGTACGAACAATGACATGATTGTAATGTATGTCATATACTGTATGTTATGTACGATCTGCTCTGTACCCTAAGAAAAACTTGCCTAAGCTTTCTTCTTAAGCGGAGTGTTTTTTCTCCCTTTTTCTGCTGTATATAGTTGCAGCCCGCGACGTTTGGCGAACCATCCCAACTCCCAAGCCCTCCTGAAAAAGTCCCGACTTCCCTAGTCAAGGGCGCCCCCAAGCGTCGACCCCACGCGACCGCCTGGTGCGGGCGTCGATCCCACGCGATTTCCCTCCCTTAAAACCAAAACCCTCCCCAGAACCCCCCCAAACCACGTCTCCCTCCCTCCCTCCCCAAATTCGCCGAACACTTTCTCAACCCAATGGCGAGCTTTAACGCCGCCGGCGCCGGCGCCGCCAACCCCAACCCCAACAAGTCCTTCGAGGTGCGTGCGCGTGGCCACTACTGGCTATCCTTCGCCCAAACGGCTAAAACCTTCTCGATGGGTCGAATGATTCGATTGGGGGACTGATTTCGTTACGTGCAGGTGAATCCGGCGCCCGGAGACTCGGTTTCCAGCCTCAGCTTTAGCCCCAAGGCGAACCACCTCATCGCCACCTCCTGGGACAACCAGGTGAGCTCGCCGCCGCCGTCCGTGGCTTACATGTGCAGATACTTCTTGTTGTTTGGGTGAATCGCTGAGTGAAATACTAAGACGTGCTTGGTCTGTTTGCCTGTGGATGTAGGTTCGGTGCTGGGAGGTCCTCCCTGGAGGGCAATGCCAAGCCAAGACGTCGATGTCGCACGATCAGCCGGTGTCGTGGCTCTTCTTATCATTTTTTCCCATTAGCTCGTTGTGGATATGGAACTCTTCGGTTTGGGCCTTTGTAGATCGCCCTGGCCTTGCCTGCATTATGTGACTGTATGTTGGGTTGATTGGTGTAGGTGCTGTGCTCGGCGTGGAAGGATGATGGGATGACTGTTTTTTCAGGAGGTTGTGATAAACAGGTTAAGATGTGGCCGTTGCTGTCTGGTGGGCAGCCCACGGCCTTCTCAGGGCATGAGGCGCCGGTCAAAGAACTCGCCTGGATACCACAGATGAGTCTTCTTGTCAGTGGGAGCTGGGATAAGACTCTGAGGTGAAGAAATTTGCAAAAACCACAAATTACATTGAATTCCTTTAGAGCTAGCTGGTACATTAATGTCTTGTGCTGTCCAATGTTGTATTGCTCCTGATACATTGCATCATAGCAGGGGAGCACTGATGCAGTACCCAGTTAGATAATTTACAGAGAACCATGTGACATTATCCTCAAGCACCATGAACTTTTCCCCCTAATGCTGACATACATATGAATGCAATGGACCAACAAAATCGATTTATTGCCACGATGGCTAACCAATATTTGTTTTGACTTTCTTCTGTTCATTAAGGTACTGGGACGTCCGACAACCTCAGCCAGCACATGTTCAGCAACTTCCTGAGCGCTGCTATGCTCTCTCACTTAGTTATCCTCTCATGGCGGTTGGCACTGCTGATCGCAATGTAGTTATCTTCAATATGCAGAATCCACAGGTAAATTATATCTCTTTTGTGATGCTACAGATGTTTTGAGTTGTATTCTGGTTATGTACATGGATGCAATGGAGCTGTACATACTATTTTTAATCCATCATTCTTACATAGTGTGTGCACATATTTTGTATACAAGCTACTATTGTTTAATGTTCAAATATGCACTTTCTGGCTTTTCCTAAAGCTATTTCCACTATTTTTACTGTTATTACATATAGCATGACAACAGAATTGTTTCATTAAAGTAGCCTTACTCTAGTGAGCAGATTTCCATTGTAACCATTACCCTTTGCATTCAGTGCCTCAATACAGTTCATTTTTCGAGGTGTCAAGTGTTTACAGTGGCATGTGAAAGGGTGTGAGCAAATAGTTTGCCTCTCTTAGTTGCTGAATGATTTGTGAAGTCAGACTGCGATAACATCCTATCATGGTTTAGATTTCATTTTAGAACTTCTCAATCATGTAGATCTTAGATTTCTCATTCCCTGTGATGAATATTTAGTTGGAGTAAATTGTCAAGGCGACAAAATGATTCCTTTTCTTAAAACTCGAGCAATAGTGAATTGCTGTGGATTTTGTCCCATATAATTGAATCTCCATGTGTTTGTCACTGCAATAATGTACATATGTACACACATATATCTCACACTCTCTAAATTTTACTTGCATATTTGACACTTGCATTACCTTGTAACAGGCTGAATTCAAGAGGATTGTGTCACCTTTGAAACTACAAACAAGGTGTCTTGCCGCATTTCCTGATCAACAAGGATTTTTGGTAATGCCACCTTTTCCTTTCGATCCAAATGTGTGGTCCGATTTGCTGGTTTCTTCCAATGACTTTAGCTCTTCGTTTTACATCATCTCTGCAATGGCATATGTGGTTAATTAGTACACCTACCTTCTGTCCTGAGCAAAATAAACAAAGACCTACGTGTTGTGCGCCTAACTTCAGGTGTGTCCACTTGTGTCCTCCATCCAAACACATGAAAATATCCTTAATCATAGAATTTGATAGCCACTAACATGCTGAGGTCCTAGTTTAAAACAATATTTAGTGAGTATTACATAAAACAAGTGAAGCTATAAGTATTTCCTGAGGTACTTATTGGAATATAGATATAGAAGTATCGTAAATGATATGTTGATTTTGTTACCATTCAATCTCCAGAATGCAAGGTGGCAATTATTATGTCATCACTCGATTTCTCTGGTATAACCGATATTCAAATTCCACCCTTTTGGAACTGTTTAAGACAGCTGACCTTGCTATGAGAAAGTATGCTAATTTCTTATGTCATGTTCTATCTTTCTTGGTGAAAACATTTCTCCCATATTTCAGTAGTCCATAGAATTTATTGACCTTAGCCCGCTGTATACTTTATCCCATGTTCTTGTCATTTGCTACCCGTTGTCAATTGCTTCTGTTTTGTGTCATAGTTTGCCATGCTTTTTTGAAGCCATTATATTAGTGCTCATTGTGTAGCAGATATAAGGTAATTTATTTTTAACTTTTGTGGACATTTGATTAATCTGTAGCTTGTTTTGAAGGTCGGATCAATAGAAGGACGCGTTGGCGTTCATCATGTGGATGACTCTCAGCAAAGCAAAAATTTTACATTCAAATGTCACCGTGAGGGCAATGACATATACTCTGTTAACTCATTGAATTTTCATCCTGTAAGAACCTTTCCTGTATACTTATTTAAAATTTTCTGTTAGCTACTTCCTGTCATTGTTGGAATTTTCTGAGGCCCTCAGATTGAAGACATCGAATGGTTAATTTTTAGAATTTGGAGAAAGAAGTTGCTTAAGTTCACTGTCGATGTTCATTCAGATTCTAATATCTGAATACTTGCCAATTGTCATAGGATCAGCAATTATCATTAACTCCCTTTAAATTGCCGTGCTATGCATTCCATCCAGGTGCATCATACATTTGCCACTGCAGGCTCTGATGGAGGTTTCAACTTTTGGGACAAGGACAGTAAACAAAGACTGAAGGTCCATTTTCCCCTTTGATTCCTTGAGGACTATTCTCACATTCGCTGTTGGTGCTAAGTAGTTATTGCCATGCTTTTAACATATTTTCAACTTGACTAATTATGCAAAACTGAATAAGAACAATTCGTAATCTAATAGCTGGACATCATTGTTGCTGTTCTTTGTGAACTACTAATACTTTTGTGATGTTCTATACTGCCAACTCTTTGTCTGCAAAGCTGGACTAACCTCAACAAGAAACCTTGTTCTATACTGCCAACTCTATATCTGAAAACACGGATTGACCTCAACAAGAAACCTTAGGTTGGAAAACACAAAATATCTTGAAGTTGTACACACTCAAGTTCTCTTTTGGCCAAATGTAAAACTGCTCATGCCCGTTAAAAATACTTCATTTTCTTATGGGAAATAAACTGAGTAACCCCTTCACTGAGTGCTAATCTGCTATGCTATGTCTTCCTTTTGTGGTAGTTAGATCTACGCCTTGTTTGGTGTTACAAACAGGGAAAAATGTGATCAGTTTATTTAAATTTGCTTTGCCAAATTGTTCAGGGCCTTTAATATAGAATTTTCATTTTACTGTTTAAAGATGTATCTTTGATGTGCTATTTTTCTTTTACAGGCTTTTAATAAGTGTCCATCACCCATCACATGCAGTACATTCAATCAGGATGGTTCAATATTTGCTTATGCGGTAGGTCATTCACCATAATAAGTTAGATATGCAGGTCTGCTTTTGATACTTTTCTGAGATTTTTTTGCTCTAGATTGTCATTTACCTCAGTAGGTAACATTCAAGCAGCAGTAGCCAAGATCAGAATATTTTAGTGTTCAGTGCATGTTGATTATTTATGTCTCAATCATCTACGTCAGGGAGGAAGAATTGTAGTGTCTGGGTTTAGGCCCTGTCTGGAACAAAATAGAAACATAGGGATTTTGAAGGATTTGAGTTCCTATAGGAATGGGCTATTCCATAGGAATTTTGGAGAAAAATAAACATGAGGTCTTACTTCATGTTTTCTTTTCCTTGTGTCTAAAGTTCCTGTGTTTTTCCCATGTGACATCCAAACGAGACTTGTCAAGTTCTCCTGTGTTTTCATATGTTGTGGGAATCTAGAGAACATGACACCCCAATTCCTGCGGTCTTCCTATGCCTGCATTTTTTAAAATTCCTGTGTTCCAAATGGGGCCTTAATGTATGTGATAGTTTTTTGGATAATTTCTATTTTAACTGTATATTGCTATCAATATGAATGGTAAAAACATTAAGTTGACTTCTTTGAAGTACTTTCAATGCTAAAAAGCAACTACTCTTGGTGCGGATGAAGCAAAAGTTCCTACTCATTTTGCACTAATATCAACCATACATGGTTTGCATTCTTCAAATTATGTCTGAAAATCATGTGCTGTATTGCTTGCTCTTGCTGAGACATGCACTCTGAAAAGTCCAATTTTCTGATGTTACCTAAATTGGTTAGGTATGCTATGATTGGAGCAAGGGTGCTGAGAAGCATAATCCTTCTACTGCAAAGACAAATATCTTTCTACATAGTGTCCAGGTTTGTGCTTGTTTACTAAATGCGCAGCATATTCAGGTGTTTGATTGATTTCAAAGGTGCTTACGTCAATACAATAAACTTGGCCAATATTATCTCCGTATTTTTCATGTAACAAGTTGCGGAGAACTTTTTTGTTAATATTGTCTAGCTACAACTGGTTAAATTCAAGTTTGTACGTGTTTTTAAAATACGGGTTTGCTTCGCTAGTCTCCTATTTTTTGTTCACAAGTCAATTGTCTGGATCCATAGTTCAAAAATGCGACTTCTAGTTATAGTTGACAAAACTTTAATCATGTTAGAAATAGACACCCCTTTGAAATCTTTAGGGTTTAGGGTTTTAGGGTTAGGGTTTATCTTCGTTACCATTTTCCTTGGATGATGCCACCGTTACATTGTCTGGTCCTTCCCTGACAATAGCTCTTTTCTCATTATTTTTGTGCATAGGAATCTGACGTCAAAGGGAAGCCCCGTACTGGAAAGAAGTAGACCTGGCAATGACAAGTTGAAGATTGGTGCTCCTAACCATATTAATGAATCCACTCACTGATGTTAATTGTTCACCTCCTGACTCTTTAGGGCATTTATTCATACATGAGACTGTTAGCACATCGTTTATTAAAATAGTTGCATTTCCCTGGCGTAAATGGCCAGTCGTAATTGTTTCGATAGTGCATTGACGATAGTTATCAGCAACAATGATGCCAGGTTCTTTCTGAGTCGGACCCATTCTGGTACTCGATCGAATTTCTCTCCCCCAGATCCAGATTTTCTGGCTTCCAAACATCACTAGTCACTACAGTCAGAAAACAATGTTGTACAAACCTCATACTGTAACAGATACCTTGAAGCATTTCCAGACACCCTGTTGAGTGCTGAGTCAGGCGACACAAGTAGCCAAACAAGATTTTCCTTTAGGCAGTGTTGCCATTAGTCAAAAGACCAGATTATAATGACACCAAAGCTGAAGTTTCAGAAGCACCCAGGCTGGTACAGATGTTCCTGCATAACTGTGGCACCTAGGGTACGTTGGCCTAATTTTGCTAGAAATTTCGCTGTCTGGGAAGGAAAGATGATAATCGAAATGTATTGTTAGTCCGCTTAGTCCTTGCGCAACCTGCATTTAAATTGTTCTGTGTGTACATATAGTTGCTTAGATAATGCTCTCACCATTAATTGCGTCCTGAAGATCACGAGGAGTTAGCTTAAGGTCCGGAATTGCGGATTGGTTTGCTGGTCACGAAATATTAGTTTGAGCTTTTGCGACCAACGTTGTTTAGGATAGTCGTCCTTTTCATCTATTAAAGACTCCACTGAACTTTTCTCAAGATTTTAAAAGCTGGGAAGAGAGCAACATCTTTAGATGCTGAAGTTTTCCCTTTTCCTTTTGCTCGCCTGTCCTGCTATCTTGAAGGGCAATTATTACATCCTTGTTAACCTTTCCTCCTTAGCAGCATGGTCCTCACAAATCCCTATAAAAAAAAATCCTTGTAATCCAACTTGTAGGTAACAGATGGGGACGTAGGCCATGCGATTACCGGCCACACCTGTAAATCCAGTCGTCCAATAGAGTTCAAAAGCCAACAAATAAGCTTGGTAATCACGAACAGATATTTCTTCATGCCTCTCCCTCCTACGGTAACCCTTCCTCTTTTTTTTAGGCGTACGGTAACCCTTCCTAATTCGGGAAAATAAATCAACCGTCAAATAGAAGCCTTAGGCTTTTACACGGAATGCGTGGCAGTTTGAGGTAACAAGTTACAACGGCTATGGAGTATGGACTATGGACATAGATAAATAGTTATTATAAAGGTCCCTCTATTGCATGAGTGAACTGGTTAAATTCCAGTCCCTTGTCACAACTGTCGGATCTTCATCCGATCGTTTAGATTTACACCTCTCCTTTCTCTCAACCTTATCTTTTTTCCCCTGACCGTCTCCCTTCCTTGAAACTTCGCCGTCCCTGTCTTTCTCCTCCGCCTTTGGAAGCCCTCCTGGTGCCACCTCGCCGCCCCGCCTTGCCCCAACCGCCGCCACCACCGGTCCTGCTACCACCCCCGACCATTTCTCTATGCCTCGAGAGGCATGGGTTTCTTCTCCGGTACCGGCGCATCCCCACCCCACCTTGAAGCTCCTAAACCTAACTCTAACCCTAACCTTTCCGTTATTGTCACCTCCATCTTGGCTCCGTCACTGTTGCTGCTACCGCGTCGCCGACGACTCCTCACAACCCAAACCTCTCCGCTGTTGTCGCCTCCCTCCGCTCCACGCCGTCACTGCTCCCATGTCACCGGCAGCTCCGCCTCGCTGCTTTGACAGAGCTCCAGCGGCGGCGCTCTCGGATCTAGCAGCTAGAGCACGTCGACTAGAATTTGAGGTAATTCCATGCAGCTGTGCTCTAGCAAATCTGTTATTGAAGGATGTGCAATGAGCAGCAAAGCAAACGCATTGGTTGCTACTATCAGAATGCTGCTGCCCATGAATTTCAATTTCAAGGGCACTGTGATCATTTCTAAAAAGAAGGGCATTGTGATCATTAATACTTGCTGACCGTTCATCCTTTTGCTGCTGTTTGGTCTACAAAAATACAGTAAGGCATAGCACATTTGTACTAACATGTACACACAACTAAACTTTCTTCAGAAAAATGTACACGCACACTAGACAATCTCCCCAATCCAATCCAATCCAACTAATACCCTACCGTGCATGAGCATAGATCATTAGAAAGAAGCAAGAGTGATCAGCCCGATAAAGAAGAGAAAGAGAATATCGAATGACAACAGGGGGCTCCTCCAGTACCTTGCTGTGCTAGTTTAATCCCACAGCGAGGTGTCTCCTCCGGTGGAACCTGTCTCCTACCATGGCTACTGCTGCTGCTCTTGTCCATGCTCCTAAAGCTTCTTCTGCTGCTGCTGCTGTCTCCTACCGGTGCTACTCTGCTTATTGTTGTGCATCCAGACCTTGAGCGCCTGCCTCCGGACCCCGACCCGCGTGCAGAACTGCTCCACCGTCGCCTCGTCCTGCCGCTGTATCCTCCACCCGACGCGCTCCGCGAACGCCAGCATCTGCTCCTTCTGCTCCCGCGTGAACGTCGTTCGGGAACGCCTCCGCGGCGCCGGCGACGGTCCACGCCGCTCCTCGCTCGAGGACTCGGTCGTCGTGTCGGTGCCGCCGCTGGGTGTGAGGTAGGGGAAGCGCAAACGCTGCTGCGGGTGCTTGCTGGCAGCCGGAGGCAACAACAATGGCACACGCGTGTTGGCGGCCAGCAGCGGCAGCTGCACCGAGCCCGCGCGGGCCGGGGAGGGGGCACGGCGGTGGAAGCTGCGGTGGCAGCCGCAGGCCGCGCAGGAGAGTGCGTCCTCGGGGGAGGCCGGCATGAACTCACAGCAGCCATCCACGACATGCCCGCCCGTGGCCGCTGCATGGTTGCGGCGGCACTCGTGATACTGGCGCCTCGCCTGGGTCGGCATGCCTGCCTGCCCGTTCGCTGGGGCGCCGTCGTGAACTGCCATAGGCGGGGAGCCGGGGCCCACATCGCCACCGTCCCCGTCCTGTCCCCTGAATTCCATCGCACGTACAGAAATAGAGCGCGCCCGTGCTCGTCAAAGCGCAGCACGCCACGGCTGACGCTTACGTTTCTGGTGGGGAATAGTGCGTGTATGTGGTGCTCGTGGTGGGTGTCATGTAGGGGGATATTTTTGTGTACGGTCAAGCCAAGTTGGGTTTGGTTCAGCGCGGCGGCTTGCCGCGTCGGCGTTGTTGTTCCCCGCGGGCAGTGATGACTGCAAGTGGCGGACCCAAAAATGATCCCACGTTCCAGACTGTGTCTTTTTATCTTACATTATTCTATATTAAGTTTCTTATATATATATATATATATATATTTTTTTTTAAGTTAACGGTGATAAGATGAGCTTTTGGGCCTAGCCCTGAGGATCTTGCCCTGTTGACTGCTGAGGGGTAGCAAAATCGATGGACAGCGACAGGCTTGCACTCTTTACCTAAGCTTACTGGTCTCTTGGAATTATGAGCTTGGTTTAAAAGATTGACCCGACTATCGCTGCGAGATACTCCAGTCTAGTTTTTCTACGGGTAGTTTGAGGCCTTAGGCTTATCTCCACTGCCTATATTAATTTATTTGTGCTGAGCACTTTGAGCTCTTTTTACATAAGCCTCTACATTTTACACTTTACTATTAACTATGCGCTCAAAGTGTGCAATGTACATTTGATCAACCCCTTTTCCTCTCTCCCTCCCTCTCCCATCGCCACCTACGCTCGAGCTCCATCTCTGCCATCCTGCCCATCCCCATCCACTAAGAGCTCCATACCCGCTAGATCCGGCCTCACTAACCACCGCAGCAATTGGATCCACCGCCGCCTACCACCTCCATGGCCCCGTCTCTCTCCTCGGTGGCCAACCTGAGATCGCCACCGCCATCACTATCACCCCGAACCTAGCCAGCCTGGTATTAGTCCTCCTGGAGCGCTGCTGCCACTATATTCATCCTCACCAACCGGTGCCGCCACTGTCTACTAGCTCCGTGGTCCTGTCCCTCTCCTCTCCAACCAATCTGAGCACCGTTGATGCCATTTCCGGCCACCTTGAGCCCAGATCTATTCTCCCCGAGACCCTCCGCCATAGATCCACTCTCCCTGAGACCCTCCGCCGTAGATACATTCTCCCCGAGACCCTCCGCCATAGATCCACAGATGGGTGACAGCGTCATCCACAGTGAGGAGGTGCCTCCTCCATGACTAAAGTGCAACTAGCCCCTAAGTGTGGTTTTGGTAATTAAAGAGAATTCTTATGAACTAGCGGTTTCCTTGACTTGGATATACGGTTATATTCCATAGGTGATGCATGACGGATATTGGATGAATTCCGGGATGAATGCCATAAAATCATATATATGCATCAAGATCGATGAGTTCAAGAGGTGAATGTCATGTGATCAAGGAGAAGATAAAGAAGCAAACTTCTAGGGATCAAGAATGGGTTTAAAGGGTGTACCATATGTGATCATGGTGAAGTTCAAGAGAAGATCAAGAAGTTACCAAGATAAAGATCATGGTGTAACCGAAGGTGGTCATGGGTGATCAAGATCTTGAGGCAAGGAATTCAAGAGAATAATTCAATTTGTGGCTTCAAGAGATCAAGACAGATTTAGAGAATGTGAACCTCAAGTTAAGCTCAAAAGAAGATGAAGGTTGATCAAGATGAAGTTCGAGGATGAACTCAAGATGGTCAACATATGAGCTATAGAATGTGTCACTTGTGATAGTATGATCAAGTGGACTTGGTAAGCAATTGTAAATTTCATTTAGTAACTAACTCATTCTCTATGTATGCTCAAAAAGTGCGTGTGGATTAGGTGACACTCATGGGTTTGCATCAAAGGACGATTCCATTGAGGCCATGAGAAGATGACATTAAATGGTGATAGTCATCAAGGTTTGAAAGTGCATCTTGGCCCCCTAAGTATGTTTTGATGATCAATGACAACCAATTAAGAGACTGATGAGTCCATTGAGTGTATGCTAAGGTTTTAGTCCCTAGAGTAAAGGTTAACTGGCACTGGTAACCCCCAAAAGATTGAAAAGAAGATGAGAAAAGTTTTATCAGGAGTAGATCTTTTTCCTAGATGTTTTAGTGATTTGGGAAATCACTTACTATAAGAAAGGTTGTACTATTAAGAGGTGTTTGTCAATTAGCTGGTGAGAAAGCTTAGTGCTCAAAATGCTCAACACTCAAGCGTTGGCTCTCCATTTTTCCATCTTTATCTTTGTGAGAGAGATCTATCTTCTGTGTCCTACAGTATCCTACTGTGCCCCGAAGAATTAGGACATGCCTCAGAGAATAGGAAATTGGAGTGTCCGAAGAAGACACTCCAGGGATTTCAATTTTTTGTTTCTTGTCTGAAGTACCCGGGCATGCGGAACTCCAGATTGACTAGAGTCTTCGGAGAAGTTACTTTGTGATTCAGATTCTCTGTTTCTGTCTGGAGTGTCTAAAATTTTACTCGGAGTATCCAAACACATGAGAGTTTTCAGATTGTCCAGAGTCTCAAGAGGTTTTGCTTCGAGGATTTCATCTCTCTATCTTTGGTCCAGAGTATCCAGATTTTTGACCAGAATATCTAGGTAGGGAGTTTGTCAGATGGTTCTTTCTTCTGTACCTATGAAATAGCTGTTGAAGTTTGAACCCCAGAGTGTCTGTGCCTTACCCGGGTGCTTCAGGTAACAATTTCTTGTCTATATGCTATTTATAAGCCTACTCTACCATCCAAGCAAAACTCTTTGCCATTTTGAAATCTAGCTCTCAAGAAAGTTTTCCATCTTCCTCGAGCCCAAAATTCTTTGTTTCTTGTGAGGAAAGTCATAAGAGAGTGAGAGATCTAGAATTTTTTAGCACTAGAGCATTGTTGTGGGAGGGGTCCCCGTGCGCCCCGAACGCCAACGAGCAACGGTAAGGCACGCATACCTGCTACAAACTCACATCTAACTCTTTTGCAGCCATGAGACACGCAGAGCGCAAGTGCAGACGCGGGGTACAAGCGCAGGTGCAGACGCGGGGTACAAGCGCAGGTGCAGACGCGGGGTACATGCGCAGGTGCAGACGCGGGGTACAAGCGTAGGTGCAGACGCGGGGTACAAGCGCAGGTGCAGACGCGGGGTACAAGCGCAGGTGCAGACGCGGGGTACAAGCGCAGGTGCAGACGCGGGGTACAAGCGCAGGTGCAGACGCGGGGTACAAGCGCAGGTGCAGACGCGGGTACAAGCGCAGGTGCAGACGCGGGTACAAGCGCAAGTGCAGACGCGGGTACAAGCGCAGGTGCAGACGCGGGGTACAAACACCCCGGGGGCAGGGCCCCACCATATGACGTACCGTACGGCATGTCGTACCGGACGTCACGTAGATGCTAGGGTATATGCTTCCGCAGGTGGCATACGAATGACCTGCGTGCCCTTGTCCGTACGGCGGACCGGGGGTAAGACCGTAACCTGCCTAGGGGCAGAATTGTAATCCTGCCATGCGCTCCCCAAGGCCTATAAATAGGGGAGCACCCCCCAGGTTGGGGGTACGGAATACAAGTTACACTCACTTCTCGACTCGCCCAAATTTTCACTAAGTGTTCGTTCGCTGCTGTGCGCTCCGTCTCGCTATCCCCTGCGCACACCCGGGTGACCCAGTACTTAACCGGGGGTGCCTCAAGTTCACTGTCCGACCGCATAGTCGACGACAGTTGGCACCGTCCGTGGGGAATGCAGACGAGAAGTCACGTGCAACGCAGCAGCGAGCGCAGTGAGATCATGCCGCCGAAGGTGAAGAGAAGCACCAAGGGGAAGCCCGCGGGTGGCTCAGCAGTGAGAGCTGTGTCCGCGAGAACCCAAGCGCGCGCGCCCGAGCTGGGCGAGACTCCGGCACGCGCGGAACCCGCCCCGCAGGTCACCCCTACGGAGGGCACCTTCGGGGCCGACACCGCGCAAGGGGCTCCGCCAGCGGCACCCCGGAGAATGGCCACTCGCTCCGTGGTAAGCGCCGGGGGTACCCCTGGATGTCGTCGACGGTCGCCCAGGCCTACCCCGGGCGAACCCCGGACCGTGCGCCGTGTTGATCCGCTCCGAAGCCGAGTGTACCCCGGATGCACCCTGGACCGCTCGCCGCGTCGACGAGTGTACCCCGGGCGAACCCCGGACCGCGCGCCGCGTCGATCCGCGCCGAAGCCCGGGTGTACCCCGGGCGAACCCCGGACCGCGCGCCGCGTCGATCCGCTCCGAAGCCCGGGTGTACCCCAGACGAAGCCCGGGTGTAACATCCCGCCGCGGCGCGTGCCCCTCGCTCCGGCATACCGCGACGTAAACATCCCGCGAGCCCGGCAGCCCTAACGCCGCGTCCGCCCGCGTGGTGACATCCCGCCGCGGCGCGTGCCCCTCGCTCCAGCATACCGCGACGTAACATCTCGCGAGCCCGGCAGCCTTAACGCCGCGTCCGCCTGCGTGGTGACATCCCACCGCGGCGCGTGCCCCTCGCTCCAGCATACCGCGACGTAACATCCCGCGAGCCCGGCAGCCCTAACGCCGCGTCCGCCCGCGTGGTGATATCCCGCTGCGGCGCGTGCCCCTCGCTCCGGCATACCGCGACGTAACATCCCGTGAGCCCGGGAGCCATTAACACCGCGTCCGCCCGCGTGGTAACATCCCGCCGTGGTGTGCCTCTCAGCTCCGGCAGACCGCGAAGTACATCCCGTGAGCCCGGAAGCTCCTACCGCCGCGTCCGCCTGCGTGGTAACATCCCGCCGCGGCGCGTGCCTTTGCTCCGGCAAACCGCGACGTAACATCCCGCGAACCCGGGAGCCATTAACACCGCGTCCGCCCGTGTGGTAACATCCCGCCGTGGTGCGCCTCTCAGCTCCGGCAGACCGCGAAGTACATCCCGCGAGCCCGGAAGCTCCTACCGCCGCGTCCGCCCGCGTGGTAACATCCCGCCGCGGCGCGTGCCCGTGCCCTTCGCTCCGGCATACCGTGACGTAACATCCCGCGAGCCCGGAAGCTGTTAACACCGCGTCCGCCCGCGTGGTAACATCCCACCGTGGTGTGCACCTCTCAGCTCCGGCAGACCGCGAAGTACATCCCGCGAGCCCGGAAGCTCCTACTGTCGCGTTTGCGCGCGAGGTAACATCCTGCCGCGACGTGTGCCCCTGCTCCGGGATGACGCGAAGCAATATACCACGCTCCTGGACGCCAAAGACGTCACGTTCGCGCGCATGGTAACATCCCAGACGAGTCCCGGGCACGCAGCGCTCAGTCGCGGGCGAGTCCCGAACATGTCTCGAACGAGCCTCGGAAGCAAGCATTTGTGTAAGAAAGGGAGCAGTGGACTGATAATAACTCCGAAGCCCGGGCTCCCCCCGCCGCGGGGCTCCTGCTACCCTGGACCTACCCCGTGGGTTCCTGCTATCCCGGGCTACCCCGCGGCACTGCTATTCCGGAGCTGAACAGATTTGCAAAAAAAACGCTGCTGATGGGGTTTGATCCCACGACCCCTTCCTCCATGCCCCGCCGCTCCAGCCAATAGAACAAGGCAAGGTTTGTGTACGAAAGGGAGCAGCGGACTGTAAACATGTCTTACTTAGATCACTCCCGGACTCCGGACCGTCACTTGGGCGCGGGCTCGGCTGCGTTGCCCCGGACTACTCCCGGACTCCGGATGACTTCGCAGGTCTCCAGAACGCGTCAAGCGGAGCGCGTGATGAGCGTAGCACCTTCCAGTGCCGAACCGCGGGCGTCACGTCTGCGTGCTCCAGATCATGTCTGAGCTCCTAACAATCCCGCGGGCGTTACGCTCCGGGCCAACTCCGGGATCGACCGGTCGAACCTGGCGATAGGCCGATCGAACCAGCTCCGAGCATCCAGGATTTCCACTGCTCCAGGTCCGACGTGATTGTGCCCCGGGTACACCACAGTACTGCTGCACCGGGCGCACGGCAGACTCCAGCGTTGCTACTCCGGGTTCCACGGAGCTTCGGATCCGGTGGGTTCCATACCCCGGACCCAGTGAAGCTGCACTATGGACGTGTTAGAACTCATCCTGGAATTAACTCACGCGAGCAATGGACAACTCTCTTGCACTTTCATGTGGAGTATAACTGGGAAGATAAACAACACACACGAGAATCTTTTGGTGCCGCAACACACCTTTGCACCTGCGTTTTTCTTACACGTACTACCGATTACGGGTTCCTTTCAAGATGCATGCACACGTTCTGCACTAGCCCGGCCGATCTTCACGCAACGTTCGGCCACACGACTTGCTAATCACAACACATGCAACTCTCTTGGACTTAGCCAACTACTAAGACTCTATGTGGCAACGATGCCATGCAACACAATTAAAAATGAACTAAATACCTATACAACAAGGTTGACTCCAACAGGACGTGACCGCGCGCCGCCTCGGACGTGCCGCGCCCCTACTCCGAACTTGCCACCATGCTACTACTCCGAAACCGGTGGAGCCGCACTCTGGGCGTCGTGTGCCTACTCGGAGCAACTCGAGAGCTCCGAGCGGGCGCACCGTCTATTTCGGACGCTCTGAACGCGGCGCGTCTGCCCCGGACGGTGCACGCTCCGGATAGTACGTGTACTCCAGGTGTGGCGCGGCTACCCTAGACCACGCACAAGACGTGGTGCATCTCCGCGGTCGTCTGAGCTCAGCCTAATCCGGACCCACCTGTACTCCGGGCGCGGGCGTGCGGGTGCAAGCGCTGGACAAGCACCGTCCAGAAAATGCACCCCAGCTAAACTCCAGAAATGCACCATCCACCCCGGGCTCGCACAGTATACTCCAGACAAGCACCGAGCACCGCCTTCCATGCTCCAAGCGGGCGCCAAGTATCCCAGGCACGGCATTGATTACCCCGGGCCGACACTTCAACTCCGGGTGCCGCCACCCATGTTCCGGAAGCAAGCGTGCGGAGCGCGTACTCCGAATGCACGTACTCCATGTTGGGGAAGTCCAGACGAGGCACCAGGACGAGGTACCCCCTATTCTCTATTCGTGTCACGATTAACGTAAGGTGTTATGCAGAGGTCTTTAGGTGAGTTCGAGCCAACGGGGAGCCATCTCGGTCGGACGACTTAACCGCCGAGGCGAGAAGCAAGTCGGCCCCCGTGGACGAGGTAATAGGGCGACTCGGCCGGAGCGAGGAGGAAGGCGAGGCGAGACCACCGGATACGGACGACGCCGCCGGGCGTAAAGGACGACAAGGGCGGAGGCGAGCCGTACCGGTGAAGGGAATCTACGGATATACCGGCGCATGTAGTAGGTAGCGGCGAGGTGGAGAGTACGAGTTCGACCAAATGTACGGTGACACGAGCCAGGGAGAGATTGTAACCTTTAGAGGGGTAGCGATGTATTTACACTTGTAAGCCGGTTTTGCCTATATAAGGGCAAGTTGGCACCCCGTATGAACAGAGATCAATACAAGCTTCTACCACACATTCTTCGATACTTTTGCGGTAGTTGGATAAAGTCCCGCGGACGCTTGGCTTCGTTCCCCGAGTCTCCTCCAGCACCTCGGTCTCTGACCCGGGGTGCCTACACCTGCTGACCGAGAGTCATCTCGTCAACAGTTGGCGCCGACCGTGGGGACGAAGGGGCGAAGTACTTCCTGAAGCGGGTCTCCATCATGCCGCCTCGACCGAAGAAGGGCGCGACCACGACAAGGCGGAAGGCGGCGGCGAGCGGCAGGCGCGGAGTCCAGCTCCCTCCCCCCGCGGCCGAGGGCAAGACGAACGTGGAAGCAGCAAGAGCCGCCCCGGAAGGTCCCGATGGTGCGGGCGAGCTCACCTCCGGCGCCGCTGCAGACGGAGCGTCGCGGGCGGCTGTCCCGTCCCCCGCGGCGCGAGTGCCACCCCCGGCGGGGCCCTCGAGCGGACGTACCCTGGCGGACGCAGTGGACGACTTGCGCCGGCAGGCCGACGAGGCGGCAAGGAACTCGGTGGCGTTGCAGGCGCGCCTCCAGGCGGCGGAGCTGGAAGCCCAAAGGGCGAACTCGCAGTCCCAGCAGATGGCCGACCTCTATCGAGCCCAACTCGAAGCCACGCGCGCTCTAACGACCCCCCCCGCCACCTCCGGAGGCATCCGCCGCGGAAGACTTGCGTCATCAGTTGGCCGCCGACCGCGCCGCCGCCCGGGCAGAAGTCCTCGCCCCGTCCTCCGCGGCCGAGTCTCTCCTCAAGGACCTGGACGCCGCTCGGGCCCGGGCGGCCGCGCTTATGGGCGAGGCGGACCGCGAGGCAGCTCGCCTCAGGACGACCGTGCTGCTAAACCAGCAAGGCGCCCCGGACGGAACACACGGCGGCAGTGCGGGCCCGGGCGCGAGTGCCCAGCGCCCAGGCAGGGCGCACGAGGAGCAAGATCGGGCGGGGCGCGGCGAGGTCGTCGACCTCACGAGCCTGGCGAGCCCGCTGAGCCCAGGGCTCATGGCGGTCCCGTTCCCGCCAAAATTTCGTCCCGCCGACCTCCCGAAGTACGCAGGGACGATGGATCCGGTCCTATACACAAGGGTGTACGAGGCCGCCGTGATGGCCTCGGGCGGTGGCGAGGCCATCATGGCGAAGAGCCTGCTGCTCGCCCTCACCGGCATCGCCCAGGCATGGTACCTTGGCCTGGAGCCTCGCACGATCTACTCGTGGGAACAGCTCCGGGACAAGCTGCACGGGCACTTCCAGGGGTGCCGGAACAAGGAGATGACCTCAACGGACCTCAGCAACCTCCGGCAGCGACCCGGCGAGACCATCCGCGTGTTCCAACGTCACTTCTTCGAGGTCCAATGCCAGGTGAAGAGGGTCGCGGAGCAGACGATCTGCGAGGCCGCAAGGCGAGGCATCAACAATGAGGCCTTGGCCGACAAGCTCGAAAGGAAGCGCCCTTCTCGCGTCGAGCAGCTGTACGATATTATGGAGGTGTACGCCCGAGTCGAGGAAGGGCAGATTCTGCGAAGGGAAGAAGCCAGGGCGACGCAGGCGTACCCGGGGAACGAGAAGACTGAGGCCGAGCGGCGCCGGCCGAGGCGCCACGAGATACATCACGTATCAGATGAAGGGCGACCGCAAGAAAGTCAAAGGCGTCGGACCGCCCGCTCCCCGCCTCGCGCGCCTCCGCGCCACCACGGAAGGGAGCCCTATACCCGACCAGGGCCAGGCCGAGGAGACCCAGCACCTCGCCCGCGAGGGGCACCTCGCCCAAGACCCCGGCGAAAGTACTGCGAGCTCCATAAGCTCTGCTCACACTCCACAGAGGAATGCGAGGTCGTCGCCCGCGCGCGGGCCGACGCCCCCCCTCCCCGGGCGGAGGGCGAGCGGCGCAATCAAGAACCACGGGGCGACGCCCCACTCGAGCTCCCACCACCCCCTCGGCGCGGCTCTCCACCCGGCGGCCATGGACCTCGTCGTGTCGTCCACACGATCACCGGCGGGGGTGCTTGCACCTTCTCATCGAAGCGCCAGCGCAAGGAATACGTTCGCCGGGTCCAGCACATCGGCGCGTATCCACCGACCGAGCTCCCCCCCTGGACGAACACTCCCATCACGTTCGGCCCGGAGGACGCCGTGGGCGTGGTCCTTCCGCACCACGACGCCCTGGTCATCTCGGCCATCATCTCCGAGGTCGAGGTCCGGCGCGTATTCGTGGATGGCGGCAGCTCAGCGGACATCCTGTTCGCCTCCGCATTGGACGAAATGGGTATCCCGCGAGCATGCCTGCAGCCTCCCGGAATCCCCCTCCTCGGCTTTGGTGGCGAGCCGATCGGGGCCCTTGGACGAATCGAACTCCCGGTAGAGTTCCGCAGCAACGGCCTTTCCCGCGCCGAGACCATCCTCTTCGACGTCGTCGACATGCCTTACCAATACAATGTCATCCTCGGGCGGCTGGCGCTCAACAAGTTCGGGGCAGTTCCCCACCACGCATACTTGTGCATGAAGATCCCCGCGTCTGCCGGAGTCGTGACAGTCCACGGCGACCAAGCCCTCTCCCGCCGCATCGAGCAATCTGCGACCATCAGATACGTTCACGACGTCGTCCCGGTGGCCGAGACACCACGCCACGCCTCGCCCGCCTCAGGCGAGGTCCTCGGCATCGACCTCGCCCCCGACCAATTCATGTCGTCCACCACGGGGTGGTGGGTCCCCAAGCCCAGACCGGACGGGGAAACTCGGTCTGTTCCGTTATCTGAAGACGAGCCTCACAAGACCGTCCTGATCGGGGCAGATCTCCCGGTCGAGACGGAGCAAGCCCTCCTCCTCGTCCTGCGGGAGAACGCGGACATATTCGCCTGGGAGCCCGAAGATCTGCCTGGGGTCCCCCGGAGCATAATCGAGCACAAGCTGCAGGTCCGGCCGGGGGCTCGCCCAGTCAAGCAGCGGCTGAGGAAGATGTCGGCCGACCGACAGCTCGCCGCCCGCGAACAGGTCGCAAAACTGCTCAAGGCCGGGGTCATTCGCGAAGTACTGCACCCGGAGTGGCTGGCGAATCCGGTACTCGTCAAAAAGGCAAACGGACAGTGGCGCATGTGCGTCGACTACACCGACCTCAACAAGGCGTGCCCAAAGGACGACTTCCCCCTCCCCCGCATCGACCAACTCGTGGACGCCACGTCCGGCTGCGAGCTCATGAGTTTCCTCGACGCATACTCCGGGTACCATCAGGTGTGGATGGCCGAGGAGGACGAGGAGAAGACGAGTTTCATCACCCCGTGCGGGACGTTCTGCTACGTGCGAATGCAGTTCGGCCTTAAGAACGCAGGCGCGACGTTCGCCCGGCTGATCGGCAAAACCCTGCGCGATCAAGTCAGCCGCAACGTTGAGGCATATGTGGACGACGTCGTCATAAAAAGCAGCCTCGCCCAGTCACACGCGGCCGACGTGCAGGAAACCTTCAGCAGCTTGCGCAAGTCCGACATGCGTCTAAACCCTGAGAAATGTGTCTTCGGCGTGCGCGCGGGGAAGTTGCTGGGGTTCCTCGTCTCCAAGCGGGGGATAGAGGCCAACCCAACGAAGATACAAGCCATCCTCAGCATGAGTCCCCCCACCACAACGAAGCAAGTTCAGAAGCTGACGGGTCGCCTCGCCTCCTTGGGAAGGTTCGTATCTCGCTCCGCCGAAAAGGGGCTCCCGTTCTTCAAAGCCTTACGGGGCTCCGGGAAGTTCGAATGGACGGAGGAGTGTTAGCTCGCCTTCGAGAACCTCAAGCAGTACCTCACCTCGCCTCCGCTCCTCCAGAGCCCGTCCCCGGGCGATGTGCTCCTGCTGTACCTCGCCGCAACGGCCTCCGCCGTTAGCGCCGTCCTGGTCAGGGAGCAGGCGCGGACCCAAAACCCGGTCTACTACGTCTCCGAGTCGCTGCAAGGGGCGAAGTTGCATTACACCGAGCTCGAGAAGTTGGCATACGCGCTAATCATGGCCTCCCGAAAGCTTCGCCACTACTTCATGGCCCATTCCGTCCGGGTCCCGACATCGTTCCCACTCGGCGAGATGTTCCGCAACAGAGAAGCCACTAGCCGAGTCAGCAAGTGGGCTGCCGAGCTCGCCCCGTTCACCATCGAGTTTCTGCCTCGAACCGCTATCAAGTCGCAGGTCCTCGCCGACTTCATCGTCGAATGGGTGCCCCGCCCGGACTTCGAACCCATCGCAGGCGACTCTGTCTGGACGTTGTACGTCGACGGTTCCTGGTGTGCAGAAGGAGCGGGGGCCGGCGCGGTCCTGGTGTCGCCGGGAGGAGCGAAGCTGCTATGCTCGGCCCGCCTGAACTTCAAAACAACAAACAACGTCGCCGAATACGAGGCTCTTCTACTTGGCCTCCGCAAGGCGCGCGCGGCTGGGGCGCGTCGCCTCCTCGTCCGGAGCGACTCGCAGTTGGTCGCCGGCCAAGTCGGGAAGGACTACCAGGCGAAAGATCCGGAAATGGCGAAGTATCTGGCGGCAGTAAGGGCCGTCGAGAAACACTTCAGCGGGATCACAATCCAGAGTATCCCGCGCGGGGACAATGTCGAGGCCGATCTTCTGGCCCGGGCGGCGAGCGGCGGCACCACCCCGCCTCCTGGCGCGTTCAGCGAGACCTTGAGGGCCCCCTCGGTCGAAGCCGTGTCCGAGGTCAACGTCATCTCCGCAGACGCCGCCTCGCCTGAAGATTGGAGGGCGCCGATCGAGGAGTACCTCCTCTCGGAGACGGAACCAAAAGACCCGGCCAAAGCTCGGCGCCTCGCTGCGCGCGCACGGAGCTTCATCATCCACAGGGGCTCGCTCTACAAATGGGGAGTGTGCGCCCCGTTTCTGAGGTGCCTCGCACTCGAAGAAGGGCGGAGCCTGCTCAAGGAGATTCACCAGGGGCTCTGCGGTTCGCACCTCGCCCCACGGTCCTTAATCGCCAAGGCCTACCGCGCCGGCTTTTATTGGCCTACGGAGCTGACTGACGCCCAGACGCTGGTACGGCGCTGCCCCGCTTGCCAGTGGATGGGCCGAGGCACTAACAAACCGGCGTCGGTGATGCAGCCCATCTCGCCCTCGTGGCCCCTTGCCCGCTGGGGAGTGGACCTCGTCGGCCCCTTCAAAACGGCGAGCCGAGGCGCCAAGTTCGTCGTCGTCGCCCTGGACTACTTCTCCAAGTGGATAGAGGCCGAACCACTGGCGAAAATCACTTCGGCCGCCGTGCAGAAGTTCGTCTGGAAAAATCTCATCTGTCGGTTCGGCCTCCCGCGCGAGCTTACCGTGGACAATGGGACGCAGTTCGATGTAGCAAATTTCAGAACGTTCTGCTCCGGCCTTGGCATCAAGCTCTGCTTCGCCTCGGTCGCCAACCCTAAAGCTAACGGCGCGGTGGAAAGGGCGAACGGCATCATCCTCTCCGGCCTACGGCGGCGCATGTTCGAGCTTCCCGCCGGAAAGTGGGCGGACAAACTCCCCAACGTCTTATGGTCATCTCGCACCTCGCTCAGCCGGGCGACGGGCCACACCCCATTCAAACTGCTGTTCGGCGAAGAAGCCGTCACCCCGGCAGAGGTCGAGTTGGAGTCTCTTCGCACGCGCGAGTCACCGGACGACGATAACCATCTCACGTCCCTCGAGGGGTTCGACGAGGTCCGACAAAACGCCGCTCTCCACATCGACCAGTACCAAGCCGCCACGGCGAGACATTACAACAAGACGGTAAAGCCAAGACCGATAAAGGTGGGCGACCTGGTGCTCAAGAGGAAGCTCAATCCCGAAGCCGATGGCAAGCTCGCCTCCAAGTGGGAAGGCCCGTACGAAGTCGTCTCTTCGTCTCGGCCGTCGTCATTCCGCCTGAAAGACCTGGATGGAGTCGACCTCAAGCATAGCTGGAACAGCGACAATCTCAGGAAATACTACGTCTGATCTCGCCGCGAGAAACTGCTGTTGTGTCAGCTAAAAAGGACATCGTCCTTGTAAGAAACTGCATATTTTGGTTATGATGACAGCTCGCTATGCTCCAGCCCGGCTCCGCACCTCGGCTTCAGTGGCGACACGGCCCCGCGCCGCGCCCTAACTTAACAACACGGCCCGGCTCCGCGCCTCGGCCTCAGTGGCGACACGGCCCCGCGCCGCGCCCTGACTTAACAACACGGCCCGGCTCCGCGCCTCGGCCTCAGTGGCGACACGGCCCCGCGCCGCGCCCTGACTTAACGACACGGCCCGGCTCCGCGCCTCGGCCTCAGTGGCGACACGGCCCCGCGCCGCGCCCTAACTTAACAGGACGGCCCGGCTCCGCGCCTCGGCCTCAGTGGCGACATGGCCCCGCGCCGCGCCCTAACTTGGCGACACGGCCCCGCGCCGCGCCCTAACTTAACAAGACGGCCCGGCTCCGCACCTCGGCCTCAGTGGCGACACAGCCCCGCGCCGCGCCCTAACTTAACAAGACGGCCCGGCTCCGCGCCTCGGCCTCAGTGGCGACACGGCCCCGCGCCGCGCCCTAACTTAACAACACGGCCCGGCTCCGCGCCTCGGCCTCAGTGGCGACACGGCCTAGAGCCTCGGCCTGACCTAGCAGCGACGCGCAGACACCGCGCCATTGAGGTCAACCCCCTTGGCTTCACCAACATCGCACGCAAGCCCTACTTAACCTCGCATCGTCTGAACAAGAAGCACCTCGCCCATTGTATAAACGCAAAGCAATACATATCCGCCTATGCGATTACAAAACAGGGCGACCGCGTCTACTTCGCGGTCGCCCCTATTTCTGGTGGAGGAAGGGCCCTCCGGTCTACAATAAGTCACAAGCAGCGTATGGCACGCGGGGTCGACCGTGTCAGCTTAACCGGCGACATGGCGTTCAACGACGAGATGCTCGACGATCCTACACTACCGCGCAACGCGTCCAACACACACCTCGTCCAGCATACAAAAATAAGTGAATAAGTGAATAAATAGATCTGCAGTTACAAGAGGAGGCGACCGCGACTACTTCACGGTCGCCCCTTTATTTCCGGTGGGAGAAGGCCCCCGCCGATCCAGGATGGATTACAAAGTCGCGTCCGGCGCAACAACACAAGGAAAATCACCAAGTCGACGCCCCAAAAATATGGGGCGAACTAAACGATACAACAACCCTACTCGGCATCGTTAGGCACTTCGGCGGCGAGGGCCAAAAGGATCAGGTCCCCGTCCCCTTCGTCTTCAGCCGAATCGTCACCCTCGACCTCCTCGCTAACCATAGCAAGCAGCCCTCTCCTTCGGGCTGCAGCGACCCCCAGGGCGACATCCCCCGCGGACCCCCCCGGGTCCGTCGTCGTCCTTCCGAGTAGCCAGCAGGGCGGCCGAGCAATGCTTATGCGACATAGCCATGAAAGGGCGAGAACCTCGTCGCCCAGCAGGTGACTTATGTCGCGACGACGTAGTCTGCAAGCAAGCACGGTAAAAATGAACATCGATATAAATAAACGAGGCCAACTCATGACTTAGCCAAAAGATTTCTACGCCACGCGGCGAGTTCACAAAAAGGCCACAGGCGGCAGGCACGTCGACGCAGCGACAAAAAAGGAAAAAGCAAACCAGCCCTGAAGGCGAACTTTAAACCTTTGGCGGCGAGGACGATGCGGGCGACTTGCCACCCAAAGTGCCTTCGGTGCCCTTCGAGGACGGTAAAAATGAACTAAATACCTATACAACAAGGTTGACTCCAACAGGACGTGACCGCGCGCCGCCCCAGACGTGCCGCGCCCCTTCTCCGAACTTGCCACCACGCTGCTACTCCGAAACCGGTGGAGCCGCACTCTGGGCGTCGTGTGCCTACTCGGAGCAATTCAAGAGCTCCGAGCGGGCGCACCGTCTATTTCGGACGCTCTGAACGCGGCGCGTCTGCCCCGGACGGTGCACGCTCCGGATAGTACGTGTACTCCGGGTGTGGCGCGGCTACCCTAGACCACGCACAAGACGTGATGCATCTCCGCGGTCGTCTGAGCTCAGCCTAATCCGGACCCACCTGTACTCCGGGCGCGGGCGTGCGGGTGCAAGCACTGGACAAGCACCGTCCAGAAAATGCACCCCAGCTAAACTCCAGAAATGCACCATCCACCCCGGGCTCGCACAGTATACTCCAGACAAGCACCGAGCACCGCCTTCCATGCTCCAAGCGGGCGCCAAGTATCCCAGGCACGGCATTGATTACCCCGGGCCGACACTTCAACTCCGGGTGCCGCCACCCATGTTCCGGAAGCAAGCGTGCGGAGCGCGTACTCCGAATGCACGTACTCCAGGTGCGACACGCTTCTACTACGGGTGCACGCGCGAGGGCGCTTACTTCGAACGCAACCACCCGTGCTCCGGGCGCAGGCATGCTCCGGACGAGTGTACTCCAAGCGCGGCAAGCCTACTCCGGGCACGCGTCAACCCGAAACCGCGCATGCGCCTACCCCAGACGCATTGCTAGTGGCGCGCCCCGATTCCAGATGGCGCGCTACTCCGCGCGTGCAGCAGTTCCGGACTCATCACCACTCCGGGTGCATCGCTGCTCCGGACGGCACGCTGCCCCAGGCGCGCGTCAACTCCGAACGCACTGCTACTCCGGGTGGCGCCCTACTCTCGGCATGGCATGTGTCCCACTCTGGGCCGCGCACACCGGAACCTCTACTCCGATCGCGACGCGCATCTACACCATGCGCAATGCGCATCCCACTCTGTTCTTGACACGCGGGCTCCGCACCTGTAATAAAAGTGACATTGATCTAGGCGTTCGCGACAGGCCTTCAAGGTCCGATCCGGGTGGATGTGCACATGCCCATGCAGCACGATGCCGGAAGCGCGCGTCCCGAACGGAAACGGGTAACGGTAAGATGTGCGTACCTGCTATAAGATCACGTCTATCTCTTTTGCAGCTATGAGGTACTAGCATCCGCGCACCGCTACCTCGGACGGACCCCGAAGCCCGGACGAACCCGGGGTGAACCCCGGGCCCGGTCGCCGCGCGCCGCTACCTCGGACGGACCCTGAAGCCCGGACGAACCCCAGGTGAACCCCGGGCCCGGTCGTCGCGCGCCGCTACCTCTCGGACGGACCCGAAGCCCGGACGGACCCCGGGCACGCCGTCGCGCCTCGCCGATCTCCGAGCCCCGGGCGAACCCCGGACGAACCCCGGGTGAACCCCGGGCTCGGTCGCCGCGCGCCGCTACCTCGGACGGACCCCAAAGCCCGGACGAACCCCGGGTGAACCCCGGGCCCGGTCGCTGCGCGCCGCTACCTCGGACTGACCTCGGGCACGCCGCGTGCCGCTTTGATCTCCGAACCCCGGGCGAACCCCGGACGAACCCCGGGCCTAGTCGCCGCGTGCCGCTCCGCCGATCTCCCGAACCTCGGGCGAACCCCGGACGAACCTCGGGTGAACCCCGGGCCCAGTCGCCGCGCGCCGCTCCGCCGATCTCCGAGCCTCGGGCAAACCCCGGGCCCGGTCGCCGCGCGCCGCTACCTCGGACGGACCCCGAAGCCCGGACGAACCCTGGGTGAACCCCGGGCCCGGTCGCTGTGCGCCGCTACCTCGGACGGACCCCGAAGCCCGGACGGACCCCGGGCATGCCGCGCGCCGCTCCGATCTCCAAACCCCGAGCGAACCCCGGACGAACCCCGGGTGAACCCCGGGCCCAGTCGCCGCGTGCCGCTCCGTCGATCTCCCGAGCCCCGGGCGAACCCCGGACGAACCCCGGGCCCAGTAGCCGCGCGCCGCTCCGCCGATCTCCCGAACCCCGGGCGAACCCCGGACGAACCCCGGGTGAACCCCGGGCCCAGTCGCCGCGCGCCGCTCCGCCGATCTCTCGAACCCCGGGCCAACCCCGAACGAACCCCGGGTGAACCCCGGGCCCAGCCGCCACGCGCCGCTCCGCCGATCTCCTCGAAGCCCGGGCTACCCCATGAGCCAAGCTCCTCGAAGCCCGGGCGACCCCGCGCACCGCTCCGCCGACACCGGGCCACGTTGACCCCCTAGACGCGGCGCTTGCTCCGAGTCGCACGCGTCTGCCCCGGATGCCGGACGTGCCCCGGACGTGTCGTGCGCGAGACGTCTCGGAAGCTGCACCTGCGCTAAGCGACGTCTCGTTTCTCGCTCTTAGGTACGATGACCTACACTTCGCGTGGGAGGCAAGGTCCCATGCACGACCAACCTCGTACGCGGACTAAAAAATAGAACTAGGCTTCGGAGTGGAACAGAACGGACCCGTGCTAGTGAGGCAATCTGCCGAACCTTTAGACTCTGATCTTAGTGCGACAAAACTAAAACGGCCATGTATTCTTGAGTATACGTCCTGGGTCGGTGCGATAGCACTTGCCGTCCATCGCTTGTCCACACTGGCTGGCTATCCAACCCCGGCCCGTGCTCTGCGTGGCAGTCTAGCCACTCGAGCGCGGCGGTCCCGCTATTTCTTGCTTGGACTCCAAATCCAACGCGTTACGAATATAATCGCAAAGATTGGCTTCGACATCCTTCTCCCCTTGATCTCTGAGTATGGATCTCCCTCTCGGTCATGACCCGATCTCGCTCACTCGTGGCTGCGAACCAGCAGCATGGGCCAGAGAAGGCTCCCGCGAGTCAACCCGGTCGCTTGCTTGCTTGTCGTCGCAGCATAAAGGAGTCTCCGCTCCAGCGCCATCACTCCGGACAGTCCTTGTCCCCTGAACGCATCGCCTCTGCGCTGAGTACGAAGGACCCGTTTGCCAGGTGAAGAAGGGGATGGGAGATCGACTCTGAGGGAGGACCTCATTGGCCTAGGCCGCCCGTCAACCCCTTTTTTAGGGGTATAACACCGGTCTGGACGGGCGCTTCTCGACCGCCCACACCGGCAAGGGGCTACTGTTGTGGGAGGGGTCCCCGTGCGCCCCGAACGCCAACGAGCAATGGTAAGGCATGCATACCTGCTACAAACTCACATCTAACTCTTTTGCAGCCATGAGACACGCAGAGCGCAAGTGCAGACGCGGGGTACAAGCGCAGGTGCAGACGCGGGGTATATGCGCAGGTGCAGACGCGGGGTACAAGCGCAGGTGCAGACGCGGGGTACATGCGCACGTGCAGACGCGGGGTACAAGCGCAGGTGCAGACGCGGGGTACATGCGCACGTGCAGACGCGGGGTACATGCGCAGGTGCAGACGTGGGGTACAAGCGCAGGTGCAGACGCGGGGTACAAGCGCAGGTGCAGACGCGGGGTACAAGCGCAGGTGCAGACGCGGGGTACAAGCGAAGGTGCAGACGCGGGGTACAAGCGCAGGTGCAGACGCGGGTACAAGCGCAAGTGCAGACGTGGGGTACAAACACCCCGGGGGCAGGGCCCCACCATGTGACGTACCGTACGGCATGTCGTACCGGATGTCACATAGATGCTAGGGTATATGCTTCCGCGGGTGGCATACGAATGACCTGCGTGCCCTTGTCCGTACGGCGGACCAGGGGTAAGACCGTAACCTGCCTAGGGGCAGAATTGTAATCCTGCCATGCGCTCCCCGAGGCCTATAAATAGGGGAGCACCCCCCAGGTTGGGGGTATGGAATACAAGTTACACTCACTTCTCGACTCGCCCAAATTTTTACTAAGTGTTCGTTCGCTGCTGCGCGCTCCATCTCGCTATCCCCTGCGCACACCCGGGCGACCCAGTACTCAACCGGGGGTGCCTCAAGTTCACTGTCCGACCGCATAGTCGATGACAAGCATCAAGTTCATCTCCAAGCATTCATCAAGCTTATTACTCTTGGAGATTGGGGCCTCCTAAATGGCTAGGAGTTTTTGAGAGCTCCGAGACAAGTTATGGTGAGCCTCTAGATGTTTGTGAAGGTCAGGATTCAACTCCGTCATGGAAAGGACACCAAGAAGAGACTGAGGAGATGCAAAGTGCATCCTCAAGGGATAAAGCTTGAGGGGAAATTAGCTCTTGATCAAAGTGATCAAGCTCCCCAAAGTTTTCTTATCTCAACGACTCTTGGCATCGTAGGCTAGCCCATGTTGGATGAGGAATTTGGGTAAGCTTCTAAAGTGTGAGCATGTTTTAGGACTAATGGATGTTACTTTTGATAACAATAGAATTTATAGTGCTTTCCATGCCGGGAAATAAGTTGGAGCACCACATCTTACCAGGAACCTCATAACTATGATGAGACCTTTGGAGCTACTCCATGTGGATCCCATCTCCAACATAAGTATTGGAGGTAATAAGTATGGCTTTGTAATTATTGATGATTATTCATGTTACACTTGGGTGTTCTTTTCGAGTGACAAAGGTGACACACAAAAGAAGTTCAAGAAGTTTACCTAGCTTGTGCAAAATGAATTCAAGCTCAAGGTCAAGAACATCTAAAGCGACAATGGAGCCGTGTTCAAGAACATTCAGATTGAACAATACTTGGATGAAGAGGGGATCAAGCATGAATTCTCATCGCCATACACCCCTCAATAAAATGGCGTGTCGAAAAGGAAGAAATATACGCTCACAGAGATGGAAAGAACAATGCTTGATGAGTACAAGACATCTAACCATTTTAGGCGGAAACCGTCAACACCGCTTACCATGCAAGAAGGACAAGCCTAACATCTCTTACTTCCGGGTCTTCGGTAGTAAGTGTTTCATTTTAAACAAGGATAATAGGTTGTCGAAATTTTCTACTAAATGTGATGAAGGTTTCTTGCTTGGGCATGGCTTAAATTTACACACGTATCGAGTATTCAACAAGACCATCAACGTTGTTGAATGTGTGATGTGCAATTTGGTAAGGCTAATGGCTCCCAAATGGCACAAGTTGATCCACATGATGTAGGTGATGATGATTCCTCTCAAGCAATCAAGAACATGTTTATAGCAGAGGTCAAGCCAACGGAGTGCTTGTAGAGCCAACCCACATCGACACAATCTATACAAGTCGAGCCCTCCACCTCCGTGCAAGATTCAAGCGCAAATTTAGACAAGAAAAATAAGAAGGATGAGCACAACAAGTTTCACTACACCCCCAAGTACACCAATGTGTTCAACGTGATCACCTCGTTGACAACATCCTTAGCGACATGAATAGGGGAGTAACTACTTGATCTCGAGCTACAAATTTTTGTGAATATTACTCATTTGTTCCTGTTTGGAAACCGCTAAGGTAGAAGAAGCACTTTATGATTTGGATTGGGTGAGGGTTCAATAACTTCACCCGGAACAAAGTATGGTCTTTGGTGGAAAGCTCGGATGACATCATAGGGACGAAGTGGAACTTTCAAAACAAGCAAGATGAGAATGATCAAGTCATTCATAACAAGACAAGGTTAGTTGCACAAGGTTTCACCCAAGTTGAAGGTTTGTATTTTGGTGAAACAGATGCCCCGTTGCTCTCCTTGAGGCCATTCACATATTGCTTGTTTTTGCTGCTCATCGTGATTTCAAGTTATATCAAATGGATGTCAAGAGTGCTATCTTAAATGGTCTAATTTCTGAACTATTATATGTAGCTCAACCTCCCAGTTCCAAGGATCCTAAATTCCCAAATCATGTCTATAAATTGCGTAAGTTACTATATGATGGGCTTAAGCAAGCCCCACGAGCGTGATACGAGTGCCTTAGGGACATTCTAGTCAAGAAAGGGGTTTGAAGTTGGGAAAGTCAATACAACTTTTTTTTCACTAAGAAGATTGATAATGACTTGTTTGTAAGTCAAATATATGTTGATTGAAAGTCCATGTAGCCCCCATGTGTGGTTTTGGTAATTAATGACAATCCCTATGGACTAATGATTTCATTGAGATGTATATGAAGGAATGTTCCATACGTAATGCATGAAGAAGATTGGATGGATTCGAGGAT
This sequence comes from Stipa capillata, assembly GCA_019208055.1. NCBI lineage: Eukaryota > Viridiplantae > Streptophyta > Magnoliopsida > Poales > Poaceae > Stipa > Stipa capillata. The sequence goes on from JAGXJF010002712.1 coordinate 50,449, forward strand.
GAAAGCCATCAAGATAAAGATATGCATTGAGTTTTAGTAATTGATAACAATTCCTATGGACTAACCGTTTCTTTGAGCTATATGTGAAGAAGTGTTCTATAGGTGATGCATGGAGAATATTGGATGGATTTGGGATGAATGCTATCAAAATCAAGATATGCATCGAGATCATTGAGTTCAAGAAATGAATATATGATCGAGAAGAAGCAAGTGAAGAGAATTTCGAAACATCAAGATTGAGTTCAATGAGTAAAGCAAATATGATCAAGCGAAAGTGCATGTGAGGAACAAGTAATGACCAAGATGGAGTTCATTGGAGGATCTCATAAGTGGTCGTGTTTGGGCTTATGAGTTGAACCATGAGGATCAAGATCTTGAGAGGATGAATTGAAGAGAAGCATGGTGAGCTCATGAGTTGGGCCATGGTTGATCAAGTCTTGAAGCAAGCAATTCAAGTGATGAATTCATCGTGCCTCTCGAGAGATTGTGTTAGAGCATGAAGAAGATCAAGTGATGACCAAAAGATTGGTCATGTTAGAATTAAGTCATTAGTGATCAAGTCTTGAAGCAATGAAGTGTAGTGAAGAGTTCATTGTGGCTTTCAAGAAGTCAAGATAGAGCATGAAGTAAAGATAAAGGTTGACCAAGATGAAGTACGAGGATTGGATACTAGATGGTCAACTCACAAGCGTAAATGATGTACCACGTGGGATCAAGTGATCTAGTGGTATGGTAAGCAATTGTGAATTACGCTTTGTGAACTAACCGTTGTATTATGTGTTTGGTATTCCTATGTGGGTTAGGTAATACTCATGGGCTTGCCTCAAAAGGAAGATTTCAAATAGCCCATGTGAGGATGACATCAAGTGGAGATGGTCATCAAGGTTGAGAAGAGCAAGTTCAAGATAATCACCCCGAGGGATTATATGCTTGAAGCTTGCGGTCCATTTGGTGATAATGGACATGTGAAGATGTGCTTAAGTGAAGGCCTCCCATATTGGGATATGGGGGAGCAAATTGAGTCTTCACCAACTACCGTGATCAAGTAAAGGATTCTGGCTTGAGGCAAGCGTGAACTTCATCATCAAGCTGAAGCGGAATGCGCAAGGCAAAGGTATACCTAAGCTAGGTTTTCCTAGTTTTACCGGTCTCAAAGTGGGAGACCGGATTATAGGTTTGATAGCCGTACTATAAAGAGGGGCAATCGGGTGAGTAGCTTGATCACGTCGTACGTAGAGTGTTCAAAACTTTGCATGTGTTGCATCCTCCATTTTAGTTGATCTTGGGTGGTTCTCTGTGTGAGGACCTAGAGCTTGTTGATAGCTTCAAAACGAGCTAAAGATCATCGAAAACAGAGTTCGTATGTGAAAGTTATGCCCTTTTTCGTGTTGGTTGTTCTGGTAGTTTTGCTGGTCCGGAGGTTCTGGATAGAACCTCCGGATGGCTTCCGGATGGAGTTCCAGATGAGTCCAGTAGCCTCTGGACTTGCCTGGAAGGCTGTCCGGAATTCAGCCTGGAATCTGGGTGGTCCGGAGATTGGTCCGGAGGTTTCGGATAGAACCTCCGGATGGCTTCCGGATGGATTCCGGATGGAGTTCCGGATGAGTCCAGTAGCCTCTGGACTCGCCTGGAAGGCTGTCTGGAATTCAGCCCGGAATCCGGGTGGTCCGGAGGTTCGCCCGGAGGTTTTGGATGGAACTTCCGGACCATGCGAGCTGTACCCAACGGGCAGATTTCGGTGGGCCATATAAAAGGCCCACCCCTTCTTCCCCAAGGGGCATCCGGTTGAGCTCTTTGAACATCTCTCTCCTCCACCATTTTTGAAGCTCTAAAGCTTGAGAAGCTACTCCCCTAGTGCTCAAATCCCATCAAGCCTTTGAGGGAAAAGAAAGAGGAGCCCCGGATCTACAATCCCACCAAGCCAAATTTGAATCCCCTTGAGTTTATCGCGTTGGTTTGCTTTGCATTGGTTGCATTGTTTTGGAGCTCTCACCTCCTCCCCCAATGCCCCAATCTCCCATCTAAGTGAGGGAAAAGAAACCCATAGTTGTAGGAGTCATTTGTTGACCTCCTCTTTTGTTCTTCTCCTCTCCAATCCCTCCATTGCATGAGTTGCATAGGGTGAGATTTGAGAGAGAGAGATTTGAGCACAAGTTGCTTTGCTTTGCATTTGTTGCATTGGTTTGAGCTCTCCACGTCGATTGGTTCGAGGGAGAGTCCGGGAGCTTGTTACTCTTGGAGGCCACCACCTCCTAGACGGTTTGGTGGTGTTAGCTCGGTGATCTCTCCGTGAAGCTTGTGAAGAGGCCCGAGTTGTTTGTGAAGTGGTTGTGGAGCTTGCCATCTCCGGAGTGGAGGAAGAAGCTATCCATAGTGGATTGAGGGTCAATCCCTTGAGAGGAGAGTGACTCGAGAGAGAGTCTGCCCGTGGGCACCTCAATGGAGAGTAGAATATCGGTGGATATTTGAACTCCGGGAAAACATCGTTTGTCTCTTGTCTCCTTTACATTCCGCAATTCATACTTGCTATTATTGATATATCTTGTGTAGAGTTTGAATTGCTTGCTAGTATCTTTTAATTGCCAATCTTGTTTATCATAAGTTGTTGGTGCACTTAGTGAGCCTAGCATATTTAGAATTTGTGCTTGAAAAGAATCCGACTATTTTAATTCCGCATTAGGATTAAGCCAAATCCATAATTGTTTTAAATCGCCTATTCACCCCCCTCTAGGTGACATCCTTTCATTGATGATATTACCTTTGGATCTACTTACAAGTCATTTAGTGAAGAATTCGAGAAAATGGTGGCCAAGAAGTTGGAGAGTCAGTGATGGGGGAGTTGCAATTCTTTCTCAGATTTCAAATCAGGCAACTCAAGAAAGGGATGTTCATATGGCAAACCAAGTACGTGCAGGACATGCTCAAGAAGTTTGACAAGATGAACGCAAAGCCCATTCATGCCCCCATGCAAACAAATGGCCACCTCGATGTCAACGATGATGGTAAGGTTGTTGATCACAAGGTATACCACTCCTTGATTGGCTCCTTGCTTTATATTTGTGCATATAGGCTCGATATCATCCTTAGTGTGCACATGTGTGCAAGGTTTCAAGCCACTCCAAAGGATTGTCACTTAGTAGGCGTCAAGAGAATCCTTAGATATTTTGTTCATACCCCAAACATAGGGCTTTGGTATCCCAAGGGCTTCCTTCCTTAGAGAGAGAGAGAGATGGAAGGCATCAGAAGTTGACTAGCTTTGATTTTGTTGGATATTCGGATTTAGATTAAAGGGGTCGATCTCCTACCTCGAGAAGCATGGCGCCTATGGAGAGCGACTTTGGGATGTGTTGCAGCGGGTTGGGTGGTACCCACGCCCATTCTGTTAGATCGCTGATTGGAAGGTCAGTGAGCAAGTACAAGGGAAGGTTTGCCTGACTGGTGGTTTGTGCTAGAGAGAACACCAAAGCCAGCAAGGAGATGATCTTCACCACCAACCGCTCAACCAACCATGAAGCCCTACAAAAAGTGTGCCGGCTCGCTCTCAAGTACTACTTGAAGCTACACTAGGGAGTATTGAAGGATTCACCGTACCGATACTACACCTGTGCCAGCGCTAGTGGGGCTGGTGCCACTTTTGCAAAGACCGATGGTAAAGAAGATCCAACAACCACAAAGATGGCTAAGATGATTGAAGTTCAGGAGAACAACACTCAAATCACCAATGCTACCATAGATGAGCCAGGGTTGACGAATTTTGCCCCCTCCCTCGTTATACTAGGAACAAGAGGAAGTACTTGGCTCAGTTCAAGTAAAACAAGAAGGAAGAGAACACACCTCCTGCTCAAAGTCCATGCCAAGCCTCAATCCTTGATTTCCTGTTGACATGTGGCAAACCCCTATTATCATCAGTTCAGATGAAGAAGACCTTGAAGAGTTCGAGTTCAAGAACTAGGTTTTGATGTAGGTTATGTTGAGACTCATTTGTTCATGTCGCGTCTTGTATAATCCATTAGTTCGGGCCTAGAAGCTATTAGGACCTATCTATCCTTAGGAGTGTGGGTGTGAATTGCATAATTTTTTTAGTGTTTGTTATGCAATCATACCAAGACCTTTAGATTTTTAATATAATGAGTGCTTTGAGTCTTATGCATCCTCCTTTACAATCTTTCTGATTATTTATGAAATGTACCTTCAAACTTGGGTAGCAGCTAAACCTACTTGTCTTGTGCTTTTCCCCTCTTCTCTAATCAACACCTTAAGCAGATGGTTCAGACTCATCAGGAAAACACTCGCAACCGGGCTGGTGTGTCATCCGGAGCCGATGGAATGCCATTGCCACCACCACCACAAGGAGCTCCTCCATTTGACCAGCAGGACATTGGTCAGTTGCTGGCAAATCAAGCTCAGATGTTGCAGTACCTGATGAACTAGCAAGCTCAAGATCAAGCTGAAGGATAGGAAGCCAATGCTAATCAACCCTCTTGGCCGTCTAAGTTCATGAGAATCCATCCTCTAGTCTTCAATGAAGATGGATCACCTCTGGACGTAGATGATTGGCTGCACACTGTGGAAAAGAAATAGGAATTATCTAGTGTATTCACCCGGAGAAGGTGCTCTTTGCTACGCACCAACTAAAAGGGAATGCTTCAAATAGGTGGGAGAATTATCATGCTGCACAAGATGACTAACAGTTAATCACATGGTTGGAACTCACTGGGGAATTTTGTCGTTATCATGTGTTGGATGGACAGATGGAGCTTAAGAAGGCTAAATTCTAGAAGTGAAATCATAAAGGTATGAGAGTGAGTGAATATCTCATCAACTTCACTCAGCTCGCTCACTATGCACCTGAAGAATTCACCATTGATGCGAATAGTCAAAGAAGGGGATGGCTAATTCCAGGAATAGAGTAGCATTCTCAAGCACTACCCTCAGTTGCAGCCTCAGTCCATATAAAACAGTCAATCTACCAGCAGCAGAGGCTACAGATACATGTCCACCACTTGTTTATCTACTACCATAAGCGGGAGCAGTTGCAGGTAAAGAGTGTTGTGAGGGCTTTCATTTGCGCGTTAAGGGCAGTTTCTGTTATAGCATTAGAAATCTGTGCCATTAGTCTCAGCTAGAACAGAGGTTTAGCATCGACTAAATTCCGTATTCCGTACGTTAGGAAGGCGATCTGAACTTTCATCATAGCCTTGAACCGAAGAGAGCAATGCGAACAGTTCAGGAGGTCACAAATCAAACCCTTAGTTCAATGCCAGGTTTCATAAGTACTATCGATCAATCATATCATTTTCTAGACGGAATGGGGTGTAGGCACATTTATTGGAGCAGTTGGGAAGAACACCGGCCAATTTTTGCAATCGTTAGAAAAAGGAGCTTGGTTAGCCATGTTCCCTACATACCCTCTCGTTATTCCCATGATTTTCCATTGTACCTATTCTATTCTCCGCAACTGTCGGTTCAGATCTATCTCGGGTACGGTCACTGCACTCCAATCGTAGTATCTCCAATCTCTACCTTGGTTGGTGCACCTATGGTTCTTTTTGTTATTGATGCCAAGAAAGAGAAATAAAGGAATACAATCTTCATTGCCTCTAGTTGCAAAGTTAGCAAAGCTACAGATTCGAGTGAAATGGTTGGTGGTAATGATGTGTGGTAAGGTCGCTGCTAATGAATGGTGGGTGCGTGGAGAATGCTATGGATTCGAGCTCTATTTTCCTCTCGGTACTTAGATTTTTTTCTTATCTCTCATTCCTGTTTCCTTTGTTCTGTTGACTACATTGATTGGATACTGTTGGGCCTGCCTACGCACTAAGTATACCGATTATCCATTGAATTGCCTTTGGTTGTCCTACCCATTTTGGAGATCTTATTCTCACCTTGTTCTATTGCTCTTTCTCGATGGTATTTCGGAGTGCTAGACCTCATTCTCTTTGATATGCTTATTCAATTGTTTCTTACGAAATGTAATTCTTTCTTAAGGGATTGGATGATGGGCTGCAAATTCAACTGCTCTCGTATGACTTCCCAAATTTTCAGCGTTTGGTGAACAAGCAAGAAAGTGGATGAGAATCGCAAGTGTAAGAAAGTTTCTCAGAGTTTTGGGAAGTATCAACAAGCCCGGAACCGAGGTCAGCCATCATAGAAATCACGCCTGTAGTATCTGGTAAATTATCAACCCCAAGCTCAACCCACTCGGTAGACTGCACCCCAACCCTCAATCTCAAAATACTAGTGTTCATAACCCCCCGACATCAAGGACCATTTCACATATCAAGTGCGTAATTAAGGAAACCATGGAGCGTAGAATCAGAAAAATCATTCACCTTAGCCTCAATTCCAAGGAAGAGTGAACATGTCAATGCAGAAGAAGCTCAAGCTGCATCAAATGTCTCCACAATGGGTTTTATTCGATTCTGGAGCTTCACATTCATTCATTTCTTTTTGGATTTGTTGCCAAGCCTGTTTGGAAGTTGTTGCTCTTAAATATACCTTACAGGTTTTTGCACTGGGAGCCACTATTTGCACTAACAAAGGTTGTAAGGGAGTTCAGAGAGATATTGGTGGGATAAAGTTTTTAGCCAACCTCATCATCCTGGATACCTCGTCATTGGATGTTATCCTCAGAATGGATTGGTTAGTAACACACAATGTGTTGACAAACTCCTAGTTCTTTCTTTCTCTTAGCAAGAAACCCTAACCCCTCTCTTTTTGACTATCGAACAACTTCATTCCACCTCTTTGTGATCCTAGAGATGGAATCCTACTCTCCATCTGACCCTAATCTGCCAAATGCCTAATCCTCAGCACTCTCTATTTGCTTCCTGATGAGAACATCCCTACTAATGATACAACCACAGCTCCTACATCCGCTCCAAGTACCACGCTGGAAATACAAGGACCTATAACTAGGGCTCATGCTTTACAACTTAATTATTATGTATTGTTATTTCTTGGTACTTCATTTGATATTAAAGAACATATGGTGCTACCTAAAGGATATGTTCTTTTGTTTGTTAGGAATGGAGGTCCAAACCAAACTAAGTTGGACAAGCAATGGAGCATGAAGATAAGGAAGGATGAACAAGGCAGCAAATATACAAACAAGTTTTCATTCAAGACTTCAAGTGCAAATGCAAGAGATGATTTGGTGCTATATAAGAAGTCTTCGCACGTCACTTTTGATCCAAGAAGAGCTAGAGATAGAGTCCCACAAGATCTGGACTCTAATTCGGATTGCTGAGACAACCCTGACTTCAAACGTCTTTATCTCGAGCATACGGACTCTGATTTGGGTGATCTTGGACTATTTAGAAAGCTTATCTCGTGCTCTTTCTAACCTATCTAACTCCATCTCCAAATTCCCTATGAGCAGACCGCAACTGCCAAAAAAATCCGAGACTGTCTTTGTAACAGAACACATCTTCTCTTTATATACCCCCTAGGATTCTCCCTTTAGTTTTTGGGTTTCATTGAGTTGTTTAGCTACTGCTACAATATTGCATCTACAAGTCGTGTAGGATACTGCCTTGATTATATTTCCAGTGGAATCCTTAACTTTGTTCTTCTAGCTCTTGTGCCAATTTAATACTCGCAATTTTAGATTGTAATTTATCATAGTTCTTGTTGGTTCTTTCGGTTGCTTACAAGAACTCGAACTTCATTGTTCAGGTTGATTGTGCCTACGGCAAGGTCAATAACTATCGGAGGTTGGTTTAGCGATTGTTAAGGCGTACCATTGCGTACGGTATAGTCGGATCGTCAAAGTCAAATTCCACCAAACCGTTAGCTACCTTCATATCACCGAAAGATCGGGCCACCGTCTTATCAAGTGGTATCAGAGCTCAAGTTGATCAGTGAGAGTTTACTATTTTTTGTAGATTAGATCTGTTCATCCTATTGTCCAAGAAAAAGCCAAAAATAGTAAATTAGATTCGTTTTCCCCTATCCAAACCAATCTGAGCCTCTCAATTTTCATTGTAGTTCTTGCATTGTTGAACTTTTGCTGCATTGATCGTGTCAAGTTGCTAGATTAGATTGGTTTGGTAGTTAAAATTTTACTACCAGATCATACTTGGTTTTGGTTCCATCTAGCTCTTGTGGCAGGAAATCAGAGAAAGAGAGGAAGGACTCCCTGCCGCGACACCAATTTCGCTACCGCGACAGCATCCCGCTCACCCATATGCTGCCACCCTCCTACCACCTGCCTGTGGCGGCTCTAACTTTGGTACTGCAGCCATCCATAGTTTGCCATCCACACCATCCACGTTGCCAAGGAATCAGCAAGGACAAAGAAAAGAGAAAAGAGTTCAAGTCAGCTTGCTAGGGTTGCCTTGTTGGAGTTGGATTGCATCTTATATCTCTTGTCCCACAACTTGGCCAACCCAAGGGGCTGCCCCCACATCCTTAAGAAGGCTCCTGGACATCCACTTCTCCTTGCTTTCAGACAAGAACTCCAAATTTAATTTGGATTCAAATTCTATCCGAATTCAAAGGCCATTCAGACTCAAAAATTAAAAGTGCTCCAAAAAATCTGGAAAACTTCTGTAAAATCAAGGATGTTCTCAGGAGCCTACCATAAAATTTTTAGCCAATTTGGCCCAGTCGTTTGGGAGATATAGCCAAAAAACCGAATCAGAGGTGGTGTTGTACCCTTGCCGTGGCAGGAAATTCTGCCTGTTTTGCTGCCGCGGCAGACTTGTGGCAGGAAGTTGAAAGCTTGTTTCTTCAATAACTCTTGCTCTGTTTTGAATTTTTCTGAGGTTTAAAAAATACAAAAAAGGGAAAAGAATAAGAAGCCACACAGAAGGCCACTGATAAAAAAAAGAAATAAAAAAAATCTCAGAAGAATTCTTGCATTGCATTGCTTCTTGAGCTTGTGATCTTTTGCCTCCATTGTTTTAGTATCTAGGCTTGGTCAAATTTTGCTCATTCTAATCTAAGTCCAGCAACTAGGACTAGTATTTTTGAGTATCTTTTCAACTTTGCATAGCTACTTTGATCATTTGCTATTCAACCTTCCTATATTGTACTTTGTTCGGTTACTTTGGTAATCGCTATACTATCTTTTGATCATCTTTGACACCGCCAAAGGTCGACAACCACTGCAGCATAGTAAGAACTGGTAAGAGCTTGGTATTTGCTACAGAATTGTTGAGGATTCTTCCAACTACACCCCACATTCCAGTAGTGATAGGAATATAAACCTGTGATTTTGTTCCATTTGCTAACCATGGCAGGTGACAATGATGTTTTGATGGGCCTCACGGAAGATCTCCACAGGACCAATGAACAAATGCAAATGCAGGAGAACCACCTCAAAGCTATTGAGGATGGACAGCGACCGCTAATGCTAACATTGCTGCTATTCTTGCTCGCCTTGATAATCTTGCAAGTGCTGCGATACCTGCACCTCGTATTCCAAACAATAATGGAGTACCACGTGCACGATAGGTCCCTTTAGCTGCAACCAACAACGGGATGCCTCCATTCAGCGAGCAGCATCCGTGGGATCGGGAGCCGAGGACAACTATAGTGCTAATTCTGAGAATGAGGATGACGTCAACCACAACAACAACCGCGATCACCGTCGACAATGCTACAACCGACATGGTATGCAGCGACCACCACAGCCACGGCGCGACCGTGATAGAGATGATGTATTCTCTAAGGTAAAATTCACTATGCCCCCTTTGAAGGTAAATATGATCCAAATGCATACCTCACATGGGAGTTACTAGTAGATCAGAAATTTGCATGCCATGATTTTCCAGAGGATACATGTGTTAGGGCTGCTACTAGTAAGTTTTCTGATTTTGCTTCTATCTGGCAGAAAGAACAATGTAGAGTACATCCACATAATATTCCAACCACTTGGGACGCATTAAAACAATTAATAAGACATCGGTTCGTTCCCTCATACTATGCTAGAGATTTATTGAATAAATTGCAGCATTTAAATCAAGGAAATAGATCTGTAGAAGACTATTATCAAGAATTACAAATTGGAATGCTACGCTGTGGTTTAGTTGAGAATGAGGAAGCTTCTAGGGCTAGGTTTATGGGTGGATTAAATAGAGAGATTGCTGATATTCTTGCTTATAAGGATTATAACTCTATGACCCGTTTATTCCACCTTGCTATACATGCTGAACATGAAGTGCAGGGACGCTCGAGACCGCGTACTAACTTTTCTGCAGGTCGTGCTTCCACTTGGGCGCCGTGCGCACCCGCTGCCCTGCCACCTCGTACCTCTAGAGCAACTTCTTCAACCTTCAGATCAGCTCCAGCTCCTGTTCCTTCCAATTCAGCATCCCGTACTATGACACCGACGAAAAATGCTTCGTCAACTCCTGCTAAAGTTCATCGTCGGTGGCCTCCACGGGGAGAACAAAGGATATTCAATGCCATCGTTGCAAGGGCTTTGGCCATATCATGAAGGACTATCCTAACAAGTGTGTCTTGCTCATTCGTGAAGACGGCGAGTATGACTCTGCGAGTGATCTAGATGAGGAGACCTATGCTTTGCTTGCTGAACATGAACAAGGTGACGCCAAGTCCGACCAGATGAAGAGCATGTGATCGCTGAAGATGCCGACCGGTACATGAGTATTATAGCACACTGTGTGCTTAGTGCTCAGATCATGCGAGACAAGAAAAATCAATGCCACAACCTCTTCCACATCAAAGTCGTTCAGGAGCGTTCGGTTCGTATAATCATTGATGGAGGAAGTTGCAATAACTTAGCAGCAACGACATGGTGAAGAGCTCAGTCTACCTACATGGCCACATCCACATCCTTATTACATTCAATGGTTCATGATGGTGGCAAATGGTGGCAAATTAAAGGTAACACGCATGGTGAGAGTTCATTTTCCTTTGGTTCATAACATGATACTGTTGACTGTGATATTTTGCCTATGCAAGCTTGTTCTATGTAATTAGATAGGTCATGATAGTATATAAATAATGTATACATGATGGTAGAACTAATCAATATACTCTCACACATAAGACAATAAAGTAGTTCTACACCCTATGTCTTCTGAGCAAATTTTGCATGATGATCTTGCTAGGGCTAGTAGAATAAAAGTAGAGAGCATGTTAAATCTGAAAATCAGCAAGTAGTTCATGAGTTAGAGCAATTTAATAAGTTGAACAAAGCTATACCTAGCTCATCTACAGAAATAAAATTGAAAGGTGCTGCATTCTTAGCTACACGTGCTGAAATTTCAGAATTAGATGCTAGTTCTAATGCATGCTATGGACTAATTTGCAAAGAAGCTTTGTTTTCATTTGAGGCTATGCCTCCTTCTTTGCCTCCTGCTGTTGCTAACCTTTTGCAGGAATACATTGATGTGTTTTCCAAAGAAATGCCGCTGGGCTACCACCTATGAGAGGCACTGAACACCAAATTGACTTGATTCCCGTGCCTCGCTGTGCAACCTTGCACTGTACCACACCAATCCTAAGGAGACCAAGGAGATTTTAACAAGTTTAAGAACTTGTTGATAAAGGTTATGTTCATGATCCCTTAGTCCTTGTGCTGTTCTTGTTATTCTTGTCCCAATGAAAGATGGTACTTGGCGCATGTGTGTAGATTGTAGAGCCATTAATGATATTACAATTTGTTATCGTCATTCTATTCCTAATTAGATGACATGGTTGATGAACTTAGTGGCTCAGTTGTGTTCTCTAAAGTAGACTTGCAAAGTGGCTACTATCAAATTCGTATGAAATTGGGTGATGAATGGAAACAGCTTTCAAAACTAACTTCGGTTTATATGAGTGGGTTAGTTATGCCTTTTGGATTGGCTAATGCACCCAGCACTTTCATGAGATTAATGAATGAAGTTTTGTGAGTTTTCATAGGACGATTTGTGGTAGTATACTTTGATGATATTCTCATTTACAGCAAGTCATTAGATGAGCACTAGACCATTTACATGCTATTTTTAATTCTTTACTGATGCACAATTATTTGGCAACATCGAGAAGTGCAACCTTTTGCACGGATTGAGTCTCTCTTCTTGGCTATGTTGTGACCCCGCAGGGAATTGAAGTTGACAAAGCCAAGGTCGAGGCAATACAGAGTTGGCCGACTCCTAAAACGGTCACACAAGTGCGGAGTTTTCTCGGACTTGCTAGTTTCTATTGGCGGTTCGTGAAGGATTTCAGCACCATTGCAGGCGCCGCTTAACGAACTTACAAAGAAGGATGTACCTTTTGTTTGGAGCAACGCACAAGAAGATGCCTTTGTAATATTAAAAGATAAGTTAACTGTGACGTACCCCGGATTAAGCCGGATAAATCCCTGTGTTTTCTGTACTAGTCTCATGATCAGTGGCTAGTACACACAAGCACTTGATAGCATAGTCATACATTACCGATTATTATACAGATATAGAGCCATTATGGTCTCAATTACACACAAAGCCGATTGGCTGAATAAAAGTCTGCAGCGGAAATAACACGTAGATAAGCCCGTCATATGCCTATCCAACAGGCAACTGACTAGGGTAACGCCCTATCCTTCGAAATCACTGTCGTCGGCGTCAGAGTATACTTCTTCTTTGCCTGGCCATATCAACAAGCCAGGTGAGTACATTGAATGTACTCGCAAGCTTTTCCTCACACGAAATGATAGTGGCTATATTTCATGCAATGGGGTGCAAGAAGAGAGCTCTATCCTATGTTGCGGGTTGTGCGGAAAGTAAGTTTTCAATAATCAGTAGCATAACAGATTCAAAGCGGTTTAAATAACAGTATTAAATTGATTGATCATAACATCACATGTGGCGGCACTTGCCACCCCTTCCATTCTAAGGCCGATAGCTCCGTCTATCGCCTTTTCTATCTTTCCCGGGGTCTCGTCCGTAGTACCCTTGTATTACGGCACGAACCATCTTCAGCAATTCCTGGCTACCAGACTGTAGCGTAAATTGCACCCTGTGGACATATCATGCCCACGTCCTTAATCCCGATACCCAGAGTTTGCAAACAAAACTTAGTCTAGCCAGTGTGTGGCTTTGCCAGATCATGTCCATAACCAAGGACGCGGCTATTCGAATATATTCTAACACTCTGCAGAGGTTGTACGGCTTTACCCACAAGATGTAAGTCACCCTGGGAGTACTTTGCAAGTATACTGACAGGGATATTACAACGAGACATTTCGCTCGTTTTCATACTAGAATTGGACCCGCTAGATGTTGTACCCAACTTTATTTTTGTCTCGCAGACTCTAAAATGGGACTATTCTCATCTTTGTGTCGGACAACTCCCTACGCCATGTGGTAGAGGCCCTCTAGGACTTTAACCGCCTAGTCACATACTCTCTACTGCCCACGGGTCCAACCCTAGTATTTGACGAGATACTAAGCCAAGTCTTTCCCATAAAGGACATGTGGACGTACGAGGGTGGATCTAGTTTAGCGGCACTTAGGCTCGGTCCTTGGTTGATTCGAGAGGGACTCCGTGTTTCCACCTTTCCTCCATGTCACACATGCTACACCTTTTCCCATACTCCTCTTACCATTCCCACCCGAATCACAAACTTCTCCATTTTGATTTTGTTTCGATAAACCCTTGCAACCACCACCTTGGGTGACACACGTCACCCCAATGGTTTTATTTTCCCGAATCCCAGAAATAGTGTTCCAACATCCGTACAAGATTTTATACTACTGTAGGTCTAAGCTCGGCCTACGGCCTATATAACTAGTATGCCACCGGAACTACCATGTCAGGTGACTTAATGCTAGGGTTACGAGGGCACGTGGTATCGGATCCTAGGCCATGCAACTATAAGGAATATCTAACCTTATCTCAACATAGCATTGATACATCATAGCATGCAAGTTGGCAAACGAAATACTTATATTTCTCACTTATAGGATTCAACATGGTCAAGGTGAGGAAAGCTTGCCTGGCAACTCCTGGTTCTGTTCTTGACTCGGCGGTGACTCCGGACCCTCCTGGCGCGCGTATCTCACCCCGTCAACTACACGTCGGGGAACAACCAAATGAACCACTCAACCGAACAACTTCACATGAGATGCAGATATCATGCATGATTGAATTGAGACGGTGGTACTTTGTCGAAACTAAGCTCATCACATGGGTCTAGGGTTTGGTCGAAAGTAAATACTTAATCACTATTGAGTCCTTATACCTAGGATTTTAGCGTATTAGGTTCCAGAGATTGGTAGATGAAATGACTATACTGGGTTTTTGACTTATGGATCCTAGGTTAGAAGAGATAAAGGTGATCCTTCGAAGCTCTGCCATACTGTAGGAAATATGGGGTGCCTTATATGAGGAACTTTCAAAACTTAGCTCTTTATGCTAGGTGTGGGTTATCAGGACATAGAAGACCTAGAGTTGCTTGAGGAAGTCCTCCTACCCGTTCTGGAAATGAGCATGCACACTTTATGCATTAAGAGAAAGGCAACCCCTATACTTAGTTATTCTGTTTGCCTTAATTGGTTTAATAACTTGAGGTTTTGCTTTAACCCAGCCCTCCTAATCATTACCAAGGATTTGGAGCCGGTGTTAGGGCTGCAGAAATTGGCTTGGAATTGGCTAAATTCCTTTGAACCGAGAGGATATAAATGAGATAAAAAATGGCTGGAGATAAAGTGCTCTTTCCCCTTTTTCAGGATTATGCCTTGCGGCTTGGGAAGCGGAAATGGGAAAAATAAACCGGCTGGCGCTGTCGCCTCACCCGAGCGGCCTCTCCCTACTTCCAGGCCCATAGGTCAGTGAGTAATTACCTAGCTCGGCATTCGGTGGACTTTGACCCGGTTCCGCTGCTTAGGTTGGAATGATGGAGGACGCCGGTGCGGGAGCTCCTCAGGAATTGGGGCTTTCGGCGGTGAGTAATTTTAGAGGAGACTGATTGCTGCTTTAGAAGGAAGGGAGAATGGGGATCATGCTAGGGAAAGTTGATCAAGCAATTGGTTTGGAATGCGGCTTGGTTTGTTGAAGGCGGAAGCGATTTCATGATGAGCCGAGGTGGGAAATGAACGTAGAGAAGGAGAAGGGTGAAATGAGTTATTGGTTGTTCTAGGGGAAAGAGGAGGGGTTTAGTGTGAAGGAGATGAGGCTCCCGGACGCCTTTTATAGGGAGAGCGGCGAGGAGGGATTCAGCGCCCGCTGGCTTGGTTGAGCTTGCTGATGCGACAAGTTAGGGGATGCTTCAAGGTGTCGCTGTGCTTGGTAGTGGCGTCGAGGCGGCTCAGGAGACGACGGGCGACTCAGAAGTCAATGGACTGGCACGGCAGTGCTCGTGGCGAGCAAGAAGTGGCCTACCGGTGCTGGACCCGACGGGTGGCGCAGAGGTTCCAAAGCGGAGATGCGGCAAGCAGCGAGCGGCGCGTCAACAGCTCGGCTTGCCGCAGTGCTAGCAAGGGCACCTGCTACGGCTGGATGAACACCTCAGTGCGGAGGTGTAGGGGGTGCTTGAGAGCGGTGCCAGGCAGAGGAGAACCCAAGGGGGGTCGTGGCATCAACCGGCTCGGCGAGCGGTGGTCAAGCGGTGAGGCACGAGTTGATGCCAGTGCTTGGCATGGTCTGGTACCCGGGGTGCGCACTGAGCCCGCCGATGGCATGACTGAGGCTGGCATGGGATATGGCAGATGGCCCTCGGGCAGCGGGGAGTGCTTTAACCCTATCAACAGAGTTCCATGGTTGGATGGAAACGTGTACAGGGAAATTAAAGTGGTTCGGTACCAACTACTCAGGAGGAATTTGTCATGCCGCAAGGTACCAATGGCAACACTTCAAAAGGATGGGACAAAAGAGCATTCTGTCGGTGGAAGTTGCTGGATAATTGAGTTAAGCTGGTAGATAGCAGGCTACCAGAAAATTTGGGAGGTCTTCTCTTGTAAAGTCGTTGTGATTTCATGTAAAAGAAAAATCTGGTCAAAGGTGTTCGATACAATTTGTTTTTGGACTTCTGAATATGAGATGTGAATGTTTTTGCATATTTGGACATATTGAGCCATGGAGAGTGTTGTAGAATTTACTCAATTTTTTCTGAAATTTATTTTGGTGTGTTGTAGTTCAGTGCCTTTTTCTGCCCTAAGGTTAAGTATATTAATAATTTAATATTTTTGAATTGGGCTGGCCCATATTAATTTATATCTGAGTTGGAAACCCTTTTAGAGTGTTTCTGGAATTTTTCTAGAATTTTAGGGGTATCGGAGGCACATGCGATCTTGGACTTAGGGTTTCTTTGGAAAAAGAACTATTGGAAGAAAAGGGGTCGAAATTCGGAACTAGGGTTCCGAAGATGGGAGAATGGTATGCGACAAGTCTGGAAAGATGATCGGAGCCCAACCGTTTGGTTTGAATTTAGAGTTCAAAACGGCGTCGGCAAAGATGGTGTATATACGCATGTGCTTGTGTTAAGATTTGCATAAGGGCTGAGCGCTGCCATTATCGCATGTCAAGTATTATTGAGTGATTAGAACTAGGTTATCTACATGCCTACCCCCCCCCCTAAAGGAATCTCGTCCCCGAGATTCTACAGAGTGGAATAGATAAGGGAACTTGTCTAGCAAGTAGTCTTCTCTTTCCTAGGTAGCTTCTTCACTAGTGTGATTATCCCATTGAACCTTATGGAACTTGATGGATTTTCTTCGGGTTCTTCATTCCGTACTTTCCAAAATTCTAACTGGTTGTTCTTCATAGACGAGGTCTTTGGCAATACGTATGTCGTGATACTGCACCTGCTGCCTCGGGGGTTCATGACACTTTTTCAGCTGGGATACATGGAAAACATTGTGTACTTCCGATAATTCAGGGGGTAGCTCTAACTGATAGGCTACTTGCCCTCTCCTTGCTACAACTTTAAAGGGTCCAACGTAACGGGGCGCCAGCTTGCCCTTAGTGTTGATCTTTGGATTCCTTTGAGGGGCGTGACTCGCAAATAAGCATTGTCACCCGGTTCGAAAGTGACGTCACGTCGCTTAGGGTCAGTGTAACTTTTCTGTCTAGATTGAGCTGCTTTCAACTGGTCCTGAATAAACCTTACTTGGTCTTCTGCCTCTCTGAGAATTTCAGGGCCAAACATTTTTTCGTCTCCTGTCTCCGACCAATTCAAGGGGGTTCGACACTTTCTTCCATATAGTGCTTCAAATGGACACATCTTTATACTGGCTTGATAGGTATTGTTATATGAGAATTCCGCATAAGGCAAACTATCTTCCCAACTATCGTTGTAGGTTAGGGTACAGGCTCATAACATGACTTCTACATGCAATGACGTGAATGATTAGAACTAGGTTATCTACATGCAATGACGTGAGTTCACAAGTTTTGGAAAATCGGGATGTGACATTAACACACGCCCCCTTGCTGCAATTTTCTAATTTTAATAAGATGTTCGAGCTTGAATGTGATGCTAGTGGCATAGGGCTTGGTGGTATTTTATGACAAGAAGGCAAACATGTAGCTTACTTTAGTGAAAAACTCAATGGGCCTAGTCTGAATAATTCAACTTATGACAATGAACTTTATACTCTAGTTCGGACTTTAGAAACATAGCAACATTATTTATGGCCCAAGGAGTTCATCATACATTCTGATCATGAATCCTTGAAGCATATTAGAAGTCAAGCTAAACTGAGCCGTAGACATGCTAAGTGGGTTGAGTTCATTGAGTCTTGTCCATATGTTATAAAACACAAAAAGGATAAAGAAAATATTATTGCTGATGCATTGTGACGTCGTTATACCATGCTTTCACAACTTGACTTAATTTTTTTTGGTTTGGAGACCATCAAGGATCAATATGTGCATGATGCTGAATTCAAAAATGTATTGCAGAATTGTCGAGAAGGGAGAACATGGATTTGTGTTCCGTGCTAACAAGGTATGCATCCCAGCTAGCTCAATTCGTCTTTTATTGTTACAAGAAGCGCATGGAGGAGGATTGATGGGTCATTTTGGTGTTAAGAAGATGGAGGACGTGTTGGCTGCCCACTTCTTTTGGCCAAAGATGAGACGAGATGTTGAGAGATTTGTTGCTCGCTACACTACATGTCAAAAAGCTAAGTCACGACTTAATCCTCATAGTTTATATATGCCCTACCTATTCCTAGTGTTCCTTGGGAAGATATATCTATGGACTTTGTTTTGCGACTACCTAGAACAAAGAAGGGGAGAGATAGTATATTTGTTGTCGTGGACTGTTGTTGTAGATTTATTCGTTCGTGAAATTATATGCTTGCATGGTGTGCCTAATACTATTGTATCAGATCGTGATACTAAATTCCGTAGCCATTTTTGGAGAACTTTATGGGCTAAATTGGGGACTAAGTTTTTCTTTTCTACTACTTGTCATCCCCAAACTGATGGACAAACTGAGGTTATGAATAGAACATTGTCTACTACGCTTAGGACTGTTTTGAAACAAAATGTGCGTATGTGGGAAGAATGTTTACCTCATATTGAGTTTGCTTATAATCGTTCGCTGCATTCTACCACTAAGATGTGCCATTTTGAGATTGTTTATGGCTTTATACCTCGTGCACCTATTGATTTATTGCCTCTTCCATCCTCGGAGAAGGTTAATTTTGATGCTAAGCAACGTGCTGATTTAATATTAAAAATGCATGAAACAACTAAAGAGAATATTGAGCACATGAATGCTAAATAAAAACTTGCTGGTAGTCAGGTTAGGAAACATATTGTGTTTGAACCAGGTGATTTAGTATGGCTACATTTAAGAAAAGATCATTTCCCTGATTTACGCAAGTCCAAACTAATGCCTCACGCTGATGGTACTTCCAAAGTACTTGAAAGAATAATGATAATGCATATAAGCTTGATCTACCTGCAGACTTTGGGGTTAGTCCCACATTTAATGTTGTAGATTTGAAGCCATATTTGGGTGAGGACAATGAGATACCGTCGAGGACGACTTCAATTAAAGAAAGGGAGGATGATGGGGACATCCCTACTAATGATATAACCAGATCTCCTACATCCGCCCCAAGTACCATGCTGGAAATACAAGGACCTATAACTAGGGCTCGTGCTTTGCAACTTAATTATCAGGTATTGTTATTTCTTGGTACTTCATTTGATATTAAAGAACATATGGTGCTGCCTAAAGGATATGTTCTTTTCCTTGTTAGGAATGGAGGTCCAAGCCAAACTAAGTTGGACAGGCAATGGAGCATGAAGACAAGGAAGGATGAACAAGGCAGCCAATATACAAACAAGTTTTCACTCAAGACTTGAAGTGCAAATGCAAGAGATGATTTGGTGCTATATAAGAAGTCTTTGCATGTCACTTTTGATCCAGAAGAGCTAGAGATAGAGTCCTACAAGATTTGGACTCTAATTCCGATTGCTAAGACAGCCCTGACTTCAAATGTCTTTATCTCGAGCATACGCATACGGACTCCGATTTGAGTGATCTTAGACTCTTTGAAAAGCTTATCCCGTGCTCTTTCTAACCTATCTAACCTTGTCTTCAAATTCCTTACGAGCAGACCGCAACTACCGAAAAAATCCAAGACTGTCTTTGTAACAGAACACATCTTCTCTTTATATACCCCCTAAGATTCTCCCTTTAGGTTTTGGACTTCATTGAGTTGTTTAGCTACTGCTACAATATTGCATCTACAAGTCGTGTAGGACTATTGCTTTGTTTAAATCTCCAGTGGAATCCTAAACTTTTTTCTTCTAGCTCTTGTGCCAATTTAATACTCGTAATTTTAAATTGCAATTTATCATAGTTCTTGTTGGTTCTTTCGGTTGCTTGCAGGAACTTGAACTTCATTGTTCAAGTTGATCGTGACTATGGCAAGGTCAATAACCATCGGTGGTTAGTTTAGCGATGGCTAAGGCGTACCGCCGCATATGGTATAGTCGGATCGTCAAGGTCAAACTCCACCAAACTGTTAGCTACCTTCATCTCACTGAAAGATCGGACTGCCATCTCATCACTTCCGCCAGCAACCCTAAGCATATATACGAGTATACAACGGACACTTCTCGAACCCTAGCCCACCATGACCTTCTGTGTTTATCCTAACTCTACCGCAACCCTATATATACTTGAATTCCTAAGTGTATGTGGGCACATATACTCTGAACCCTAGCTTGCTTCTTCTGGGAAATTGTGAAGTCCAAAACCCTAGCTTCCACCGGTTTTCCCTCGACACCCCTTGAAATCTTGGGTGAACAAACATCAATTACCTACATATAAAGACAAATACAGATACGCATATATGCCCCTATATATGCAAACCCTTTTTCCTTTCTCCGAATCAAAGGGTGAAACCCTAATCTCCGATTTGGGTCAGTTCTTCTCAAAGTGATTGACATATGTTCTCCCACATTTACCAACCTTGCATATGTCGCCATTCTACTAGGAGTTATCTTTTGACCATTTTTCCCTTTTCTCAACTACCTTATATCTTAGGAAAAAACCCTAATTCTAACATTTCTTGGGTCATCTCACCCCCAAAAATCTTCCAAAAATTCTGAAAAATCCCTAGCTATATTTCCAACCGAAGTATAAAATAATACTAGGGGTTTCAGTTCAAAACTCTTCAAATAATAATATATTTAAATCTGGAGCAGAATTGAGTGTTGAACTACAACCTATACAAATTTTTTCCAGAAAAACTCCTAATAAATTGCACAAGATTCCCCATATCTCAAGTAATCCAAATATACAAAATTATAACCACCTCCAATTCAAATATTTCAAGATAATCCAAATTTCAGTTTGGGCCATTTTTGAAGTAGGGATGAAACCCTAACCTTCAGACTTCGGGCTGATTTTCAAGTAACTTCAAAATTAGCATTTGGACTGATTTTGAATCTGACTCAAATTCCACTGATTTGAGTCTCGGAAAATTTTGAAACTTTCTGTGGAACATTCTCAGGCCTATATGAATACATTTTTGCAATAAAACTTTACAAGTTCTTCTCAGAATTTCTCTTCGAAAAATTGGATAAGATCTCAGGGAAGATATCTCCCATCTCTCTCTGTTCTCCTATGTACCTGATATTTCTTTCTCGTCTACCTGCTAGCTCCACACAAAACCTACCAACCGAACCCACATCCCCTCACCTCCATGGGCCCGACCCGTGCTGGCAGGCCCCTTCTCCCTCTTGATCCCCATCTTCCTCACGACTCCAAATCCTGTTAGCTGCGCCACGCCACCCACTGGTACCATTTGGTGCCTAATTTCACTGCTCGTCTACACCCCCTTCCCTGACCACGCGCTGGCCCTCTCCTCATTCCCATCCTCCCCTCTGCTCTCCATAAAAACCGAGCTCGAGCTCCCTCCTCTCCCCATTTTCTCCTCCTCGAACTCACTCTTCCCTCGGTGCTTCTCTGCCCGAGCACTCCCCTCCTCTTTTCTTTGTACTTCTCAACACCGGCTCCCTCCCCATTCTTCCCCCGAGTGCCAGAGCAAGTCTGCCACCTTCCCTCCTTGGCTCCGGTCGCAAGCACCAGGGCAAGCCTGCGATGGCCACCCCACACGACGTCATCGTTGTAGGAACCTCCTCCTCTCCTTTCCCTCGTGTCCGCTCCTCCTCCTTGACCCTGCTGACCCTCTTTCTTCCTACCTCGCAAACATGAAGGACGCCAGCGAAGAAACCCCAAACGCCACGGTTTTGTCCACGTCACCGCCGCTTGTATCAACTGCCACGCTGCCATCGCCCTAGCCAGCACCGGCCATCGCCTACCCTACTTACGAGGTCACCGTCTGCCCTCGGGTTGCCTCCGGCCTTGCCGCCTGACGTCGTGCTGCTGCTTGTCGTCGGTAAGGAAAGCGGAGCTGTTCTATCCTAGCTTTTCCCCTCCCCGATTAAACCACTAATCACGCGCCAGCACCGACAAAAAGAAAGTGGCCGCAGCAGCCCATATGCAGCCCGGTCCACGAACCGTTAAGCGGAAACGGTATTTCCGGAATGTGCTTTTCCTTCGGGAAAAGGGCCCCCCTCAATTTCCCTTGCTGTCTGCGTTCTCCTTGCCAGGAGACGTATTATCCCTCGTTTCCGTTTTCGTGAAACAGAGATACATTTTCTTCTGTGACTCCCTCTACTTCCCTTTTTCAGCATCAAAGGTGTATTCCAAGTTTGTGCCTTCGACGTCATTCCCCCCTTCACTGCCCACATCTCTCGCCCTCTTTTTTCATTTCTGACACAATTTTGGAACCCCCTTTCTCCTCCGATATAGCTCCGATTGACCCGATTCCTTTTCCTACATTCATATAAAACAAAAAATATCCATAATTTTTTAACTTTTTTAGATTTCAAATTTCAATATAATTCAAGTTTGGGAAATATATATGTATCTCCCTTCTCCCTGGTATCATCTAGAATCACCTACAATATTTTGGTTCCAATATACTTTTGAATTATCAATGTTTTTTATTAAAATAGTAAAAGGGCAAACGGGCCTACAGTATCTCAATGTCCTTTAATTAATCATCTATTTCTATGTACATCCAAAAGTTTTGAATAATCACTTCTAAAATATTTTTACATTAGGAGTGGAGAAGATCAAATAAACCTTGTTTGTTAAGTATACCTTGAATTCAAGAATCTTTAAATTACAAAGTGTGATTGAATAGGGACCTAGAGAACCTTATAAATGTTTTAATCATTTTACAATTATTATGTTATCCCCTGGATGCAATCAAGTAAAAAATCTAAGGGGCTCTGGAAAATTAGGAAAAGAAAGCCTGGTTTCCTTTATAAAGAGCCTTGACCTAATTCAATCGCACCTTCCTTGAAAAACCTAATAAACCTCTAAGCCTAGGGCACATATTTTAAGTTTTTGTGAGCGTAAGTTTGGTTCTTATTTGGTTCTTCCTCACATCGTTGTTTATTCGATGTTTTTCTGACATGTAGTTACGACGTTGCGATACCCTGCCGGAAGGAACCAAGCCATTGCCATATCAAGACCAAGCCTCGGACCCGGCTAGTATTGCTAGGTAAGCATCCCCACTTTGATCATGTTGAATCACATATGTGTCAAAACTTAAATACTCTGTTTGTAACTTTGCATGCTATGTGAGTATAACGCTATTTTATATTAGACTTAGTTACATCCTATAGTCTTATATGACATAGCCTCGACAAGTCTACCCTTGTAACACTAGAACTTGCTTGTGTATGTCCAGCAAAATATTAGGACTATAGGCTGTAGCCCTGCTTAGACCAGCTATAGAGAAAAACCCAGATTTATCGGATTCACGGGAACCAACTTTTTGGGATGGGACAAAACCCTTCGGAGACATGTATTTCCCAAGGTGGATGTTTGAAAGTTATTTTTGCCAAAACCTCAAAATAAAATGGAGAATGATTTCGATTCGGGTGAGAACAATAAGTGGAGATTGGGGAATGATCGTTGCATGTAGGGACATGGCTAAAAGGTAGTGATTTGCAGTGTTGCTCGAATCAAATAAGGACCGAGTCTAAGTGCGGCTCAACCAAGTTCACCTCGTATATCCACATATCCTTTTTGAGAAGGACTTGACTCATTACTCTGTTGAGTGCTAGCATCTGAATCAGTAGGCAGTAAGGTGATATATGCGGGGATGGTTAAATCTCTAGAGAACCTTCTCATAGCTGACGTAGGAAGTTGTTCGACACAAAGATGGGTTTGTTTCTGTCTATGTATCGAGATTAGTCGAGCGTAAACAAACACTGGGTATAGTTCATCTGTCGGGTTCAGTGCTAAGGCTATACGGAGGAAAAGTCTCGTTGTAATAATCATGCCGATACACCTCATGGAGTGTACAACCTCTGCCAACTGTTAAAAATCTATTCGAATAGCCGCACCCTCGAGTATGGACACAACTTGGCCAGGCCACACATTGGTTAGACAGAATTTCTTTACAAAACATGGGGTACGGGATTAAGGACGTGGACATGATGTGTCCATAGTGTGCAGTAAGAACTACATGCATGTAGCAGGAACTACAGAAGTAGAACCTAGCTCATGCTACATGGAGGTAGCATGGGCGGGACTTAAGGATTACCACAGGCAATAGATGGAGCTATTGTCCTTTAGCTAGCGATTGACTAGCAGGAACTACCATCTCTGGATACGGACTCGTTAGAGACGAGTTTGATTTCGAAAATGCCTTCAAATCTATTATTTGTATATCTGAATGAGAACTTGCTTTTTCGCTCAACATACAACTTAGGCTAGAGCCACTTTCTTGAACAAGCTATGCATGAGATATATCCGTTATACGCACCTTGTAGGATGCTTACAAGTACCTTCAATGTACTCACCTGACTTGTTGATTTAGCCAGACGAAGGAGACATCTACTCCGAAGACAACGATAGTGTTTGTAAAAGCTAGGACGTAACCCTAGTCAATTGCCTGTTGGATATGGCATACTGATGGGCCACATCATCTCTTGACTTCTGCTACAAGATTTTAGCCAATGGGCTACATGTATAAGACCACAACCTAGACGGTCTATTTACGTATCATATACTGATATGTGCGTGTATGACAATGATATACAGGTTAACCTGCATGTACTGGCTACTGATCATGGGACTAGTATAGGAAACTCAAGGGTATATCCGGCTTTAAAACCGGGCACGCCACAAAAGTAAAGCTTAGCAATGAGAAGGGAGAACCAGTGGAGCTGCTATCAGTTCAACTACAGGATGCAGATGTAAAGCTAAACATTTATTCAGACAGTCACTTTGGACCAGTACCACTCGTCTGTGAGCATCTAAATGTGTTTCCAGACGATCTACCTAGAGTGCCCACGGATCATGACATCAAGTTCTTGATAGAGCTAGTGCTTTGTACGGCAACAATTTTCAAGTGACCCTACCGCATGGCCGACAGAAAGTTACAGGAAGTGAAGAAGCAAATTGTGGAGTTCCAAGGTAACGGATATGTGAGACCAAGCACATCACCATGGGGAGCCCCCACAATTGTAGTAAAGAAGAAGGATGGAACCAAGCAGATGTATATGGACTACCGCTTGCTTAATGAAGTAATTATGAAGAATAAAAATCCTTAGACAAGGATTGATGATCTGTTCGATTAGTTGAAAGGCGCCAAGACTTTTCTCCAAAATTGATCTTCGCTATAGCTACCATCAGATAAAGGTTTGGAATGAGGGTATTCCCAAGACCAGATTCACCACACGATATGGTTTATATGTGTACACTGTCATGTCATTTGGACTAACTAATGCTCTGGCACATTCATGAACCTAATGAACAAGATATTCATGGAATATTTGGATAAGTTTGTGGTTGTTTTCATTGATGACATCCTGATCGATTTGAAGAGTGAAGTAGCACATGAAGAACACCTAAGAGTCATTCTCCAGAAGCTCAGAGAACATCAGATGTACGCCAAATTCAGTAAGTGTGAGTTTTGGCTTATGCAAGTGCCATTTATAGGACATGTATGTCTGCATCAGGAGTTGCTGTTGACCCAAGTAAGGTCCGAGAATTGCTGAATTGGTCGAGAGAAAAGTCAACTCAAGTACAGAATTTCCTTGGAATGGTTGGTTATTACCGACGGTTTATAGATGGATTCTCTAAACTTGCCAGGCCATTGACATAGTTATTAAAGAAGGATCATAAATTTCAATGAACTACATAATATGATCAGAGTTTCCAAGAGTTTAAGAAGAGACTGACTTCAGACCCAGTTCCAGTATTGTCAGATACAAGCAAGGAGTTTGATCTGTACTGCGGCACATCACATCAAGGTCTTGGATGCGTGTTGATGCATGAAAGCAAGGTAGTTGCATATGCCTCACGTCAGTTAAGACCGCATGAAGAGAATTATCCCATGCATGACTTGGAGTTAGCCTCATGGGAGAAGTAGCCTACAAGTTGGATCTACAATAATCTTTTGCTAGTATACACGACATATGCCACGTCTCTCAACTGAAGAAGTGCCTTCAAGTACTAGAAGACGAAGCACCCAAAAAAGAGATAGATCTGCAAGCAGATTTGATTTACCAGAAATAACCGGTTAAGATCCTTGAAGTTGCAGAGCGTGTCACCAGGAGAAAAGTTGTTCATTTCTGCAAGGTGCAATGGGGCCATCACTCCAAAGCAAAAGCAACATCGAAACATGAAGAAGACCTTAGGGAGGAGTTCCTTGACCTATTCTCTAGTCAACCTGAATCTCAGGGTTGAGATACCCTATAAGGAGGTAGGTTTGTAACAACCCAATTGTCTCAATATTTTAAAGCCTCTTATTATCCTTAATTAAGAGAAAACTTATGTTTCTACATGAAGTAATAAGCTTAATACGAGTTTTCATAAATTTGGAGGCTTTAACATGAATTAATTCCAACTTTAATTAAAGTTGGCTTTAATTTGATTCTTTGATTTTATTTGGATTTTAAGGGCAGAGCCCTTTCCTTTTATTCTTCTTCTTCTTTTCTTTCTCCCTCTACCGAGCTCTGCCGCCGTAGTCCTTTCCCTTATTTTCCTAGTTGTGACAGCGCGCGTCCTCCTCCTTCTCCTCTCTCTGGCTAAGTGATTTTCCCTTCGGGCCAAGGCCCTACCTCCTTCTCCCATGACTCGTGGTCCACCTGGCCCGTGCACCCTCCTCGACGCATTCGAGTCCATGTCGAACTTAGATATGTCACCGCCACCGCTACTATCTTGGGTGCCAAGCTCCCAGCCCTAGCCGACTCCCTCCTCTGCATATATAAAGGGGAGTGAGGCCCCCCTTTGCCTCCTCACCACGTGCTCGCCTCCACCTCCTCACACACGCTAACACCCACGCCGCCCTCACCGCTGGTCAGCTACGCTATCTCCCTCTCCTCCTCCTCTCTCTCGTTGATGTGCCGTCTACCTGTAGATTCACGCGTGTACTTCCTCTTCGGCTCACTGCATCGCTCCCACACCGCCAATAGCTGCTTCCCGAGGTCCCCCGGCCCTCCTCATCCCCTATGCACTACACGCTACGTTGTCCAACTCTGGCAACCGCCATCACCTAAGCTGTCTACCCTCCTGTGGACCACTGCCATACCGTTGTCGTGGTAGCGAGAACGGCAAAAACACTTGCCACAACAGTAGCACATCAGTGCCCATATCCATCCCTACTGCCGCACCCATGCCATAGCCATGGAAATCGTCAAATCCACTATTGCGACAATCGTGCTGCAGCTGCCTCATATGCTTCCTGCCGCATCTTTGTCATGGCAGCAAAAATTCTCAAAAGCATTGCCGTGGCAGCAACGCGAGAAGGTTCACTGCTGCAATCATGCCGCGGCAGCAAAAACTGCCAAAACCTCTGCTACAGCAACTCCGTGGTAGAGATCTGAACACCTTCATTGCCGCAGCCTTGTCACGACACCAAAATCGATCAAAAGTGTTGCCACGAAAGTTCCGAGACAACTCTTACAATTTGTCTACTGTTGCAACCTTGCCGCATCAACAAAAATGGCCAAAACCGCTGCCGCATCAGCTCTACAACAGAACCTTTTGTTCATTTTCTCTCCATTGATCAATTTAAACATAACTTCTTCCACCTAAACCACTTCGGAGAGCCTAGTAGTGTTATCTACCACCCATCTATAGTGCCTATCACCTAATTAGAGCAAAACGCTAATTCCACCCACCTTGCCACTTCAAACCCTAATCTTTCCGGAACCCTAAGTTCTTGTTACTCTGAATCCACCTATTATTTTTCCACCACCTCCACCACTTCTATCAACACCTTTATACTCTATTCTTGCATAGCTGTGATTTTATATAATCTTTTATTTGGAGTTATTGCTTCCTATTTAGATGTTATTTTGAGTTATTGCATACGTCAACGTGTAGACTCTAACATGCCAGAGGAGTACCACAAGTAGAAAGAAGGAGAGTACCGGAGAGCTTTGAGCAAGGCAAGTCACATTTGATCATGTTGAAACCATTATTTTCAAACTATGATTTTGTTTGGAAACTTATGCTTGTACGTTGGTGTAGCAAGTATTATTTGGGTAGTAAGCCATTGCCATGTTATTATTACCTCCACCCCTATGCAACCATTATCATGTTACTTACATGCCTAAAACCTAGGATGGTAAACCCTTTGTAGACTATTAGCTCATGCTAGTGCTAATGTCGAGAACATGAGTTGTGTCTATTCAAGTTTAATAATTTTGCTTAAATTCTTTGAGGACGAAGCACTGAAGGTTGATGGTCGTTACTTGATTTATCAACTTTGATTTGGGAGCATCGAAAGGATGATGTATCTTTGACCCAGTGTTGGTGCATTTATGTTAATTTGGCTAGAACCAAACTCGAGCGAGAATTTGTCAAGTTGGTTGGCACTCAGCAACGAAGCGTTATTTATCTTGGGTTATTTATCCTGATTATTGATGCTATAATATTTATGCTAGTGATTGATGTGTGAATTTTGCATACATATTTTTATCTTAAATTCATGCATATTTAGTTTTTATTTTAGTTGCTTTTGGAATAATTATTGTTGTTTTGATGCAGATCCACTCAAAAGGCAGATTAAAGATCTTTAGGACCATAATTAAGGAATTGGCTTAAAATAAAGGGGTTTTCTGGAAGAACCAAATATATACATGTCATCTACAAGCCAAGAGAAGACCCTTGGAAAAAACCTCATCACGATTGGACACTCCATAGAGCCAACCGACCAGTGATACAAGCGCACCCGCCTGTAGCACCTGGTCATACCTATCCCAAGACGAACCGCCTCTTCAAACCCTACCTGGTGGCGGCGGCGCATATATACAACAAGCAATCCTACGTGGCGGGATAGGAAAAATAGTGGTGAAAGAGAACAGATTGTGACGCCGCCAAAGAGAAGGAAGCTACTTGAGATCTGATATACACCATTAGATTAGGCATCTTCATCAAGAGAGACCACAAGCAAGATTGGAGATTCATCTCACACGTCATCTGCATCCGTTTTCCATCTAGATTGATCTCCGAACTTGTTCATCTCATAATTTATGTTTATTGATCTGTTCTGAGATTACTCTTGCACATTTTAATCATGATATCCGAATTTCGTGCTCCATTCATGTCTTGTGATCTATCTCTTGAGTAGTTTATTTAGTTCTTGAGGTTATGGGTGAACCCTAACAAATTTTATTTGTGCTATGTTATATGAGTGTGATGATGTTCTTCATGATGTTGTACAAACGTCGACTCTTCACCATGTTGGTTTTAGGACATGAAGGATGTCAATGCTTAGGAGGGAAAGGATTAAAGGTACCGCGCTGATAGAAGCTACCTTGAACAAGACCTTCTAGGTGTGAGATTCATGGAGACCCTCTACTTTATGCCATAACTATGGATCACCTTAATTGCCTTGCTTGCCAATTAGACATTGGGGCGATATAGTGGTTGCGAGATATGTGTGTTCGATGTCCGCTCTCATAAATTATATGCATAATCACATCTGCTATCTATATTTGATTAGTGGTGAAACCATTCCCCTCAAGAACGCCTATTTTATTATTGTAATTAATTTACTTTTATCACATTTTAATTCTGCTTTTATATTCAACTCATTATATCACATACCCTTTATTACATCACCACTACTGTCGTGTCATTTTGTGACTTAAATAAGCACTTTTAGGCTCAATGAAGAAACATTGCTTGAACAAACCTACCGATTCCTTCTGCTCCTTGTAGATACGATACTCTTACTTATCAAAATAAGCTTTAACCTATCATGTGCACTTGTAAGACATCAGTGATCCATATACTAATATTCTAATCTATAGGTGAAACTCACTCCTAAGCCTATCTTCATCATATTAGCAATCTCTATTTTTATTCCGCAATTTTAGTTACTGTTTTTATTATTACTCGTATAATTTTTTCTCCATAATTGATTTCGGGATCCACGCCATTTTTGAATCACCACCCTAAGCATTCACCAGCACTCACTGAAATTCTCAAGAACAATATCAACGATGTGACTGTTTCCATGATACCTCGTTTCCTTAGGATTGATAAATCTCAGAATACTTCCAAGAGAAAGCTTACTACAACCGATCTAGTCCTCTTGCTAAGCCGGCATCAGTATCACGAGAAAGTATTTGTAAAAGCCATGTTGTGACTCCTAATTAATGCACCAAAGTGAGTACCGATGAAAAGGATACATCACATCTCATGGGTAAAGTTGTACAACCTCTACGAAGTGTCAAAACTAATTGATTAATCATGTCCGCGGTCATGAACAAGCTCAATCTAGCAAGCATTGGATAGTAGCCTCCTATGTTCTAAATTTTTTGGTGTTCATGATACTTTGTGGTACCGTTGGTCATTACTTTTGATAGTTGTGCTACTGTTCTTTTTATAGTAATACTTTTGGTTGTTTGGGATAAGTTACAAGCGAGTCAATGACCAGTATCTGACTAATGTTTCTTTATGAACTTATTTACTATAATACAACTAGTTGTGCGCTTTTCTGCAAATGAACCGTAGTAGCCTTCCTTTGAAACCATTGCATCCTGAATATTCTATTACACTTCCTTGGTGATTTGCAGAGTACGTAATATACTCACCCTTGCTATAACAAATCATACAGAGGAAGGAGTTGCCAATCTTTTCTTGAAAGAGGATTACCTTGGAGAACACTAGGATGCATGTGCTAGTCAGATGTCTGTGAGGCTGATGGATGGGTTTATCTACCGGAGTTTATGTACTAGTTTTCCCACTACTATGAACTTTTGTAAAACTTTGCCATATGGCAAGACTACATTTTTTTCAAACTATTAGTTTGAGTATGGTTATGGTATTCATCTTTGTGTCTTGTGTGCACTAGCTTGATCCTGGAGTAGTGCAGTATACATAGAGGGTTCGGATTTGTGAAATCCGGGTCTGACATGTACTTGTTTCCTTTGCTTGTGTTTTTCGGAGAACATACACATCCTAAATATGCGAACGACATAATATTTTTGTATATACATTACTTTTAGAGTGATCATTATGAAAAAAGTGAGTTAATGCCTCTTGGGATCTCATTCTTAATGAATGTTGGTCCTAGTGCAAATGTAGACTCATACATGGTGGAAACATGGAAAATCACCTTCTTTGGTTCCTTAGGATCTTACTTGCTATTTGTATTGTCTAAGTGTCGTTCACTTAGATGGTAAGTTTGATGTTGGTTGAAGTATATCCAAATGTTGTTTTGCTTGAATTGATGTTCCTTCATTGGATATGACTAAAACACCTAAAGATTTCCTCTATCCTATCTCTCTACATCTTATCCAAAGTTCCCTCTACTCTATGCACATGGGTCTTTGAAACTGCATCATGGGGTATGTGGGCCACCCCTGGAGTCTCTGGAGAAAGACCATTTTTAGATAGGGAATTCAAAATCCAGGAGGGTTGTAGTCAGAGTCTCCAAATGACAGCGTGTACGGGGGTATCTGGGCAGCTCCCAAAGTCTCTGAATGACAACATGTACCCGAGAAGAATTGAGGAAAAATAAAGCCTTGGCTAGAGAGGAGGAAATTGCACCCGTGGACAATGATGAGGAAGTCCTTGGAAGTCATATGCAGAGAACTTAGCAACTTCTCCGCGAGAGCAAAGTGATAAAGGGTTTCAAGAGCAAAAATGTGAACATCATAAGGAAAGAAAGAGTGGGTTGGAAGGATGCACCACCACCCCAAGAAAGCCTCATGGGTGGTGCTCAAAGGGCTCATGCCAACGAGCGAGTGAGGAAGGGGCGAAAGCAACCGTCCAAGAGGACTGCTCCACCATCTTTGCCACCTCAAATGCCTCCTCAAGAATACCTGCTCAACACCACCCGTCTTCCTTCGAGAGGCAACATAAAGAGAGTTCCCGTGAACTAAAGATGGCATACCAATTATTTTGAGCTCATCAATGATGCTATCGGTCCCCGCTTTCATACTTTGGTCCAACATGACATATATGATACCATATGCATGAAGGTTATCACTGGTACCTCAACGAGTATATGGCACCAAGAATGATGATCCGATTGATGTGATGGATTTCATCTTCTCTGAGATTCGGCTAGCTATGACGAAATAACCAAGGTCGTTGCCATATGCTCTGTACACTTGGAGATTCATTGGTGCCATCTCAGGTCCAGAATTTTTTTGTGATCAAGAGCACAACAAATATCAGCCGAGACAAGAGAAGAAAACTCCCTGGGAGTCTTAGAAGTCAATGGCCAACAAGCCAACAAGAAGCCCTCCTGCTGAGACAAGCATGCCGAGTAACATCATGAGTGCTATCAAGTCCATCTCCGACATGTGCGAGAAAATTTCAGTCAAGCAATCCAAGCTTAGTTGTGCAATCAAGAAGAACACCATCCGTTCCAAGAACATTCAGAAATTCATGCATATGCCCGATGTCTCTTCGGACGGATCAGAGTATGTGCCCAACGATGAAGATGGAGACTTTCAGGACCAGTTCTACTCGCCTCTGCTTTCACCTTCATAGTCTCCAGCAGGATCTTTAGAGGGGCCCTTGGGCTCCGCGTATGGTGGTTGGTGTTAGCATCGCTTCTTTTCCTTCTTTTTGGTGTCTTGATGCCAAAGGGGAGAAGTAAGTTCTATTAGGTTCACTTCGAATTTAGGGTACGAGGTAGCTTATCTCTTACGAGTACAAGCCTTGCGCGCTTCATTTGATTCTTATCGGCTTGTAAACTCTAATTCATATTTGGCTTGTCATTGCTTGTTACTTCATGTGTTATTTTAATTAGTACTATGTGATGTAATGCTACTTATTTGGATTTATGTAATAGGTTATGTGCTATGCTCATCTTCATATCTTCATACGATTATCTGAACACTATGCACTCCCACGAAGCCTTGGATATATGGGGAGCTCTCGCAATCTCTCCTTCAAAATTGTGCATTTGCATTCAAACCCAAATTCAAAATATACACATTTAGGGGGAGCCCATCATCTATCCAAGAATCCAAAATCATTCCTTTACGTATATTTGAAGCTTTAATATATGTTGTCATAAATCACTAAAAAGGGGGAGATTGAAAGTGCATCATGGCCCCCTAGGTGGGTTTTGATGATCAATCATAAAAGGTTAAGCGACTAATGAGTTCATCGAGTGTATGCTCGGATTTTAGTCCCTCAAGTAAATATTAACCAGCATTAACGACCCCAAAAAAATATTGAATAGAAGATGGCAATAGTTTTATCAAGAATATATCTTTTTTAATAGATGTTTCCTTGATTTGGAAAATCACATTGAGTATAGGAAAGGCCACACTATTAAGAGGGGTTCGTCGATTAGCTGGTGTGAAAGCTTAGTACTCAAAATGCTCAACACTCATGCGTTAGCTCTCCATTTTTCCACACATCTTTGTGAGAGAGAGATATGTTTTCTCTGCCTTGGAGTATCCGACTATGCCCTGAAGTATCCGGACATGCCTCAAAGAATAGGAAATCAGAGTGTCCGGTGAAGACACTCTGGGGATTTCAATTCTCAGTTTCTTTTTCGAGTATCTGGACATGCAGAACTCGAGATTGACTAGAGTCTTCGGATAAGTTACTCTAGGGATTTAGGTTCTTTATCTCTATCCGGAGTGTTCGGACTTTTCTCCAGAGCATCTGGACACGCGAGGGTTTTCAGATCGGCTAGAGTCTCTAGACGTTTTGCTCCGGGGATTTCATTTCTCTGTCTTTGTCAGATCTCTAATTCTTTCTACTGTGCCTGTTAAGTAGTCATTGAAGTTTGAACCCCAAAATGTCCGAGCCTTATCGGGATACTCCCAGTAAAAGTACTTGTCTCAATGGCTAGTTTTTATGAGTAGACTATTTATACCCCAAGTCTCTCATCCAAGTAAAATTCTTTGTCATTTTAAAATCCAGCTCTCAAGAAAGCTTCTCCATCTTCCTCATGTCCAAAATCCTCTATTTCTTGTTAGGAAAATCTTAAGGGAGTGAGAGATCTAAAATTGTTGAGCATT
Organism: Stipa capillata; assembly: GCA_019208055.1. Taxonomy (NCBI): domain Eukaryota; kingdom Viridiplantae; phylum Streptophyta; class Magnoliopsida; order Poales; family Poaceae; genus Stipa; species Stipa capillata. Next base: position 84,388 of record JAGXJF010002712.1, read on the forward strand.
AGAGCATCGAGTTCATCTCCAAACATTCATCAAGCTTATTACTCTTGGAGATTGGGATCTCCTAGATGGATAGGAATCCTTGAGAGCTAACCAAGAAGTTGTGGTGAGCCTCAAGAAGTTTTTAAAGTCAGGATACACCTCTGTCAGGGAAAGGATCACCAAGAAGAGATCGAGAAGATGCAAAGTGTGTGCTCGGGGGATAAAGACTTTAGAGGAAGCCGGCTCTTGATCAAAGTGATCGAGCTCCCCACATGAAGATGTAGGACCACAAGGATCTGAATTTCGACAACAAATCCTCTATGTCATTTTTGGTTTTTTTATTACCACTCTATTTTTCGCAAGTGTTACTTTTCAAGCTTGTGGTTATCTAGTATCTAGGGATGCTCATATAGTTCTCACATTAGAAAATCTTTAATTCCTATTAATTGCAAGAAAAGTTGAAACTTGGTCAAAGTAGTTTAGTCACATATTCACCCCTCCCCTCGAAGTCAACATCTTGATCCTTTAATTGATATCGAAACAAGATTTCAGGCGATGAGCCTGAGGTTGGTAATAGGGCTAGTAGAGGTGTCGGTGCCTTGGGTATTCATATTAGGGATACCGAATCCGACACCACCTACCACCTCCACGGCCCCGTCTCTCTCCTCGGCAGCCAACCCAAGCACCGTGACCGCCATTTCTGGTCACCCTAAGCTCAGTCGGCCCAACATCTGCCCTCCTCGAGCGTTATCGCCACCAGATCCATCCCCCTGACCCATTCCACCACCATCTACTACCTATACAATCCCATCCCTCTCCTCTCTAAACAATTTGAGCACCGTCGCCGCCATTTCTGACCCTCCCGAGCGCAGCCGCCCTCAGATCCATTCTCCCCGAGCCCCTCCACCATAGATCCACAACAGAGCAAAGTGAGAACAATGTGGTGGCAGAGCCAAGGGACGAAGAAGAGAAAGGAAGTGAGATGACACCATGTCTTCTTGTGGGTCGGAGTAGAGAAGGAGACACGTAGTGGGGAGGAAGAGCATGGTGGTCATTAAAGATAGCGGAAGCGGGAGCAAACCACACATGAATCACACACTTTTATAAAATAGAACGACCCTTTGATCAATGCCTCCATACTTCTCTTTCTTCCTCCCTTGCAACACACGGCACCTTACTAGTTTCTACTATAAGATGAGAATTTTGCTAACTGGAGTACTTTGTGTGTTTTCCTCCGAGAATTGTATCATGAGTTTATTGAGAATAAATTCATAAAGATGAGAATTGTTATTATATGAACCAGCTTTAGGAGCCATGCATAAAATGAATGAAGGAAAATCGATGACGCACAACTACGATCCAATGGCTAGATTTAATTAGGATGGTGTGGCAAACTACCTATAAAAATATCTTAAACTAAAGATATGTGTTATCATTGATAGATTAAGAGATTAAGAACATAAAATTGAATCATTTTTTCTATAATTTAACATAACTACATGTATGGTATTTTGAAGTACAACATATAGGGCACCGAGGGGATGAAATGCACTGGACATGGTCTCATATCTTGAATAGAAAGAAAGCAGGATTATGGAAATTTCCAAATTGACATTTTGTTTTGTGAGAACTATAATTAAAGACAATAAAACTTATCATGAAACCATCTTTAACAAGGCAAGCACAAATAGCTCTTAATTATTCAACTATATACATGACAATTTATTTTGTAATGGCTTATATCAAGGGAAGTCATCATCTTACATATAAGACCTCCATGTTACGGACATAGCAATACATGTAATGAAATCGGAAAAGCAGTGAGCATAGCAAGCATATCAATGATCAATCATGTACTGGCTATATCATCCTCTAGAGTTCCTTGTTTGGTGAACTATAGCCAAGATCTGTGACACCTCCGGTTGACTTGGGTGCCTCGACTTCCTTCTTCTCTGGACCATAGCCAGGATTTATGTCACTTCCAAGTGGCTTGCTTGCTCTGACTTCCTTCTTTGGTGAACCATAGGCAAAACCAGTGCTACCTTCACTTGACTTGCTTCCTTCATTCTCATTCCTTGTGTTCGAATTACCAGAAGACTCTGCAGTAGCATTACTATCAGTTTGAGTTCCATTACCAGTGTCAATACCGACACCGATGCTCTTCGATGCTTCAACCCCAACACCCGTGTTAGCACCCCCAGATCCACCATTTGCCCCAACTCCAACACCAACACTCTTACTAGCTCCAACATTAGCACCAACTTTAGTGCCACCAGCATTACCAGTGTCAATACCAACACCAATGCTCTTCGATGCTTCAACCCCAACACCTGTGTTATCACCCCCGGATCCACCATTTGCCCCACCTCCAATACCAACACTCTTACTAGCTCCAACATTAGCACCGACGTTAGTGCCACTAGCATTACCAGTGCCAATATCAACACCGATGCTCTTCGATGCTTCAACCCCAACACCTGTGTTAGCACCCCTGGATCCACCATTTGCCCCAACTCCAACACCAACACTCTTACTAGTTCCAACATTTGCATCGACTTTAGTGCCACCAGCATTACCGGTGTCAATACCAACACCGATGCTCTTCGATGCTTCAACCCCAACACCTATGTTAGCACCCCTAGATCCACCATTTGCCTCACCTCCAACACCAACACTCTTACTAGCTCCAACATTAGCACCGACGTTAGTGCCACCAGCATTACCAGTGCCAATAGCAACACCGATGTTCTTTGATGCTTCAACCCCAACACCTGTGTTAGCATCCCCAAATCCACCATTTGGCCCAACTCCAACACCAGCACTCTTACTAGCTCCAACGTTGGCACCGACTTTAGTGCCACCAGCATTACCAGTGCCAATACCCACACCGATGCTCTTCGATGCTTCAACCCCAACACCCGTGTTAGCACCCGCAGATCCACCATTTGGCCCAACTCCAACACCAACACTCTTATTAGCTCCAACATTAGCACCGACTTTAGTGCCACCAGCATTACCAGTGTCAATACCAACACCGATGCTCTTCGATGCTTCAACCCCAACACCTGATTTAGCACCCGCAGATCCACCATTTGGCCCAACTCCAACACCAACACTCTTACTAGCTTCAACGTTGGCACCGACTTTAGTGCCACCAGCATTACCAGTGTCAATACCAACACCGATGCTCTTCGATGCTTTAACCCCAACACCTGTGTTAGCACCCCCCGATCCACCATTTGGCCCAACTCCAACACCAACACTCTTACTAGCTCCAACATTTGCACCGACTTTAGTGCCACCAGCATTACCAGTGTCAATACCAACACCGATGCTCTTCGATGATTCAACCCCAACACCTGTGTTAGCGCCCCCCGATCTAGCATTTGGCCCAACTCCAACACCAGCACTCTTACTAGCTCCAACGTTTGCACCGACTTTAGTGCCAGCAGCATTACCAGTGTCAATACCAACATCGATGCTCTTCGATGTTTCAACCCCAACACCTCCATTTGGTCCAACTCCAACACCAACACTCTTACTAGCTCCAACATTTGCACCGACTTTAGTGCCACCAGCATTACCAGTGTCAATACCAACACCGATGCTCTTTGATGCTTCAACCCCAACACCTGTGTTAGCACCCTTGGATCCACCACCAACTGTAGCACCTCTAGATACACCCACACCGGCACCGATACCAGCATTAGCTCCAACACCAACATTGGCATGACCGTTCCCGCCAACATTTCCTCCAACTCCACCACCAACCATAGCACCTCTAGAGATACCCACACTAGCACCGATACCGGCATTAGCCCCGGCACCATTTGCACCTCTGTCGGCATCTCCACTACCACCTACATATTTTTCTGTACCTCTGCCTACATTGATATTGCTATTTTTACTTGCTTTAGCTCTAGCACTTGCACTGGCACCAATATTGACATTACCATGTATGCCACCAGATACACCAACCTTAGCACTACCTGATGCTGCGCCTGCAAAAGCACCAGCAATTCCAGTAGCGGCTCCCGCTGCTGCCCCACCAGCCACTCCTAAAAATTAAAAAAACAATGTGTCACATTTTATATTTTAACAGTATGCAAATAGCCACAATAACCTATGTATAAATAATAATTTGGCTAGTCACACTTGTTTCTTTCATGTGGATTTGTTGTTGTATAATGCATATTTTCGAGCTAGGCCATGTTGTATTGATATTTCCTAATGTATGTACGTTTGTTACAAATAAGTATCTAAAACCTTGAGCAGATTCTTAATAGAGTTGTTAGTAGACATTACCGGCTGCAACCTCAGCCATCTTAGCCATGCTGGTCGCCATGTCTCCTGAAACTTTGCCAAGGTCATATGCTACTTTTTCCAAGATCTCTTGCTTTGCCTTAGATGCCAATGCAGAATCTGTTGAAACTTCCTTCACATGTTGTGCAGCCTTTTTCAGAAGCTCTTGCTTAAACTTGAGTGCTGCTACGATGTCACCCATGGCAATCTTGGTGTGTTCCTTTGCAACTTTGGAGAGTTGTGTTGAGACCTCACCTGCCATGTGGCCCATCAACTCTGATGTCTTCTCCAATAGCTCCTCTTTTATATTGATTGCAACCGTTGCACTGCTGATGACTTTTTGTACATGCTCCGATGTACGCTTAGCGACTTCTTCTTTTGCCTTAAGTGCAACCACAGCATCAGCTGCTGCCTGGTCAACATTGCTCTCTACCTTTTTCTCATATTCTTTGCTCATGTCTTTGCTAGGCTGTGGCTTCTGCTCATTCTTCACCCTAATAGGAAAATAATAGTATCGATTATCATTGCAGAAACACAATCGATATAACCAAACATGCACAGATGCGAAATAATGATGGTTAAACATTGTTAGAAGACCGACATTCACAATATGCTCTTTGGAATTGACCCGATTGCCTACATGTTGTAATGATCTAGTTACAATTTGCATGCATGTAAATGGAGACTGAAGAGAATATATTTCATCATACCGGTGCCCGTAATCTAGCTCGCCATGGGACAACACGGGCAGTGTCCTCCATAATGAGATGAGCAACACTAGGAGAAACACAATACTACTACAGATCTTCGTCATTGTTGAGCTTTCTCTTTCAAAGCTACCGCTCCTTTTACATATAGGAGGATTCACTCTAGGAGGATGAACATGCCTGAGTACATGTATTTTTATAGGATGAACCTTCCTTCCTATGTTTGGCTCTCCTTTGACCAAGATGGGTGGTTCCAATGGTTGTGTGGACAAGAATGTTGCTTGGATTAACTAGAATGGTCCAGAGAGGCTACCCATGCATGTGTTTGTGTCATGAGTGGAGTCAGAAAATTTCCATATAAGGGCCATATAACAAAAAATGAATTTTATGGTGACCCGTAGTACCAGGACGGATGTACCATCTTCGAGGTGGAGGTGAAACAAAAGCTATATATGGATTTTAGTTTACTTGTGGCTATTATATTGTGCAAGTACATTTAGGAACTGGTCAAGCTCCTCTATTGCAACCTTTGAAGACTAGAGAGTGAATTGAGAGTTCCAAGCCTTTCAAATTAGCCTTCCAAATGAGGCTGGTGACTTGGACTCCCACTTGACCATGCTAGAAGGCTCGGTTCTGACCTCTTCCACTTTCCAACGTGGCCACACTAATAATCCATCTTATCTTCAGCTCTTAGCATGTCAAGACCTCAGTACAATTTCCATATTCTGCCTCAAAAACTTTGTAGAGCTTGCTGGTGAGCAGCTTCTCCCTCACTACCCCTCATTGCAACTTCCCACATGCCAGAAAGAATCACCAAACTCTTGCACCTCTTCTTTCCACATCTTGTCTTATGCTATCACAGATGATACTCAAGTACACATTACCTCTTGCCTTCTGCAACTCTGCCATGACAACCAAGGGCGAAAGCCACATGGCAAAGGCGATGATGCATTCGCCTCTAAGATAATCTAGTGAGTTGTCATCATCTTGATATAGTGCGTGGGCACATGATGGTGTTGCCCGTTGGCTACAATGATATTTTGGGTCTGGCCACAGACCATGTCACGGTCGTGAAGCTCAGGCCGGCTCCCTCCTCAGTGGTCTCATGCAGAACACCTGTGGCTCACTGACGGGTGGCCGAGGTAGCTTGACGCGTTGCTCAACTATTACACACATATCTCCCCCTTGATGCCATTCTCCGCTAGCTCGCTAGTCTCCTCTCAATAATGATGATCTCAATCTCAAACTCCTCTACTGTAGACACTAGCCACGGCGGCCGAGTAGACGGCAAAAGTTTTTCGTACGATAGGAGACCGAACCAAACATTCCAATTCTTGCTTCAGTGTCACGCCATACAGTTTTCATCCTGCCGTAAGACGGTGAGATGGATGAGACGTTGATACCTCTAAACAGTTATCTATTTTATTTGTTCATTCATTGCATACTATCATCATAAAATGTCCATTATTTATCTTTACTAATATCTATTTTCACTATTGCACAACTACTTCTTTATCGCGTACATTACATAGTTTCGTATTTATATTTATTTTTTTATTTAATTTCTTGTAGATGGATGATGTATTGGAATCTAAATGGAGTTGTCATAAAATATGAGCTAATTCCAAGATGATCTAATTTTTATGAGTTTCGAGGAGCAATAAGATTTCTCTGTATTTTCACCATCAAGATGACCTCAGATCAGAAAGTTTACAACATCAAAGTTGTCTGTCTCATTGCGCTACCCCAAAACAGGCACAAGAACGACCTAATTCAAACTCTAGGTGAAGAAAACCAAGAAGAGTACAAAATCGGGTTGAACCCAGATTTCGAAGTCCAGTGCTAGCATCCGACGCTAGGCTCGGATTAGCCATAACTTGGTCGATTCAAGTCCAAATTGAACGTGGCTTTTGCATTGGATTCACGAGGGAATAAAAAAGGTTATGGAAGGCTTTGGATATTTTTAAGAGCCCTTCGATCAAGGGTTCTAATCGGATGGCTTAGAAAAGACTTGAGAGACAATTTAAGGAGAAGAAACCCTAGCCATCATGTGTTCAAATCTACCATCGCCAAAAGCCACAAATTATCACTCCTCCATAGCATCCATCTACACCAAGAACCCATCTACTACAGGGGAGAAGACCGAAGGAAGAAGAGAAAGGGAGGACATCTGTCTCCACGCCACCGCCGCGCCGCACGCACCTCCACCGCTAATGTCACAGCCATCACCACCTCTCTCCTTCTCTTCCTCCGTTGTATACCTATTGTTTCAGCATGTTGAACATGCTATTTGATTCAATATTCTCTTCGATTTATTGTTTCGTCTCATCTATGTTTGAGTATTGTGTTGTTCCATGGTGTTGGTATCATAGTATGAGATAGTTTGTATGTATTAATTATTGGTATTGATCAAGTCTTTGTGCTAGCGTATGAGTGTACATGTAAACTTGGGTTTGCACCCTTATATGAGAATTGGTTAGGGATAGATGGTGGAGAGTAGCCTCTTTATTGATATGGGGATACGAGTCTTGCATCCTTTATGTTATGGCTAGGGAACCTTAATAATTCTCTAATATATTTTGAGAATTTAGTCATGGGTGTGGGTATTAGCTACTGATTTTATTCACATTTAAGTGTTTTGCCCTCTTTACCAGCAAAAATCTTCACTTTTACTCAAACTGTTAAATTGTTAGAAACTGATTATCGAGGAACACTTGTTTGGATTGAGTCTAGTCTTTTTTTTTAGGAATTGTATATTTATTTTCTGTAGCTATTAACTAGTGTATTGCACTTTACTATTGCTTTAGTGGCTCTTGCAAGCTATTTTAGTCTTTCCGGTGCAAACTAATTATATGTGACGCATATAATTGCGGAGTGAAGTACTATCTTACTTACTACTTAGGTTTGACACTCAATACTCCGACATCAAAAATTGCTACAGTTGATCATATGCATTTGTAGGTCATCACACATCCAGGCTAGCATGGCTGAATTCTACCACAACTCATGAATTGATGACTTGAGATTGGTTCATTTACAACGATAAGGTTCCGCAAGCTCTAGAGTCCGAGTTGCCACATCCCATGCTCCGAGTAGCCACATTTGAGCAGTAGCAGTAGCACGAAGGATGGGAACGGCGTGCAGGTGGCCTTGAAGCCGGCGGCGAGTTCCGACCGGAGGCACTAGCACTGGACGAATGCCATGAGAGAGGCGAGCACGCATGTCTGTGCTGGACATGACGGCGAGAGGAGGAACATGAGGCCATAGTTATGGTACTGCGGCGGCCACGACACGGTGACAATGCACGAGTGGAGATCATAGGCCTTCCTCATCGTGCATGTTGTGCGCCACTGATACATCAAAACTTATCATATTATTTTGAGTTTAATGATGTCTTTCGTTGTATTTTTTGTATTAATTATTTTCTACTTTAGTTATTAATTGTTAGATGCAGGAAAACACCGTCAAATCAGAAAATTGAGCTTATTCAGGAATATTCTGGAGGAGGAATGCACCACACAAAAGGAAGCAACCGTCGGAGCCCCTTTGCGAGTAGATCTATTTCATCCATGAATAGACCCCCTGTGGAGTTTCGCCTACATATATAGTCGAAACAGAAGCAGGGAGGAAGTGGGACAGATTCAGAGGCGTCCAGTGAATATCCTAGTTTTCCATCTCCACCACCACCATAAAATTCCACCATAGATTCATCCATAAATCAAGCTTCCACAGCTAGTTCATCCTTGTACTCTCATCTACAATCATCAAGACTTTCAAGATTAGTTTCTCACTTAGTATTCGTCAATTTATGGACTAAATCTCTTATTCATTCTTTTTTATTTGCATGAAGTATGAGCAGTCCATCGAGGCTAAGGGTTGTTAGTAGTAATGATGTAGCATTCTCCATGTTTGTTATGGTCATTCATCTTTAGCACCATTAATTATATTATGAGTGCCATCCATCTTTAGTACAATCAACTTATTTGTTGGGATTGATTATAAATATTTGTCTAACGCCCTAAAAGGGATCGTAATTGTCGTTGTTTGTCTTGTCATCCCCTTTGCTAGACAAGACGACATTAGTAGAGAGGAGATGATATTTGGTGGATGAGTGACACGAATCCACCAACAAGTTATAACATCCAATCTACTAGGAGAAAGTACGAAGCCTAATATATAATTCATAACTGATGTGATGTGAAGTAACATTGTGTGAACTTGGGTTAATCCTAGATGTGCATAGTACTTTTTCAACGAAAAGGATTCTCCATTCGCTAGACATTTACCATAATTATGTCTTATGTTAGCATATTCCATATCATTATAAAAATTTCTATTAGTAAACCTATAAATCACATGTCTTATTTTTAACTATTAGAACACCTCTCCGAGCACTCTTGATATTTATTTATTTTTAGTTTTATTTATTTTGAAAATAATTTTTATTTCCTAAATCAGTAATTATTTTTTAATTATTAATTATTGCATTTTCGAGATTTACAACTACCTAAAAGACATTGTTATATATCTTAATCATTGCTTTTATTATTTTAAGTATAATTTTAGATTTAGATTAAGTAAGCTAATAAATCTTGTGTGGCCGCCTCACCTGCGATGACCATGACATCAAGTACCTCTCGCTCGGTCCGCAGCCCTCGTACCCCGTGCCTGGCGTGCCATCATCGGCCACGGTCGAAGCCAACCTGCTGTCCGTGTGATCGAGTGACACCCACTGCAGGCTCTTTAACGTGGCAACGGACGATTTCATGACCGTGTCAGTGTATCTCCGTCATTCGCGACAAACGCACGTGCCCTCGTCCGCGACATGGCACGTATAAGATGAGCTTGGACGGGTCGGGCGGTAGCGGTGAGCCCAACGAGTCGGGCACGCTAAGATGAGCACCACAAGGCGAAGGCCTGGCCAGGCGCCTCGTCACCTCTTTGGAGGCTCTCAAGGAGGCCGACGGCCATGCGTTGCACGTCGGAGTTCAACTAAGAGTACATCATGGCGGAGTACAACATGCCTCCGTCAGCCTGTTCACTGGCCTAGATGAAAGTGGGTTGGGGCTGAAGGCGGGGATGTACTGGTCGACCACCGGCTAGTCGGGGTAGTACGGGTTGTAGTTCTCCGTGGACATAGCTCGTCTGCTACCGGAGTTTGTATGCTTGTTTGGGGGACATGCATGTACTCTTTGCATCATGTATTTATACCAATTTCTTATTTTTCGGTCATTTAAAAATTATTATTTCTTAGTCAAAAAATCGAGTTATAGCCATTAAATTTATAGTTACATAAAAACTTTATATAACTTTAGATTTACAAATATATAACTGTCCAATTGCACATCTATAAATATAAAATTATATATAATTTTTAAAATATACAACTACCTAATTAACTGTTAGATAAGAAATTAATGTTCAATATCATTGATTTAGAAATAACTACAAATGGAAAAATCACGCAGTTTTCTTTAGTGACCACGAGGAAAGCCAAGACAGTGACTTTAACAGGATGAGGCAAAACGTAGTGGTTTCTTCTCCTTGGGTCTGACGAACCTAGCGGTGGACAATTTTTTTCGAAACGGGTGACGAACCTAGCGGTGACATTGACAAGAATAGAACCTGGTAATTATTTTACTCCAGGTTTTCACTGGTTATCTTACTCCAGGTTTACATGATTGAGAGTCGTCAATTATTCTGTCCAGGCCACCAGGATGTATTGTTCCGTGCTGCAAAAAGAATCATAGTTTAAAAGTAAACTGGCTCATATGTCTTGTACCATTGATGTAGAATTGTGCCCTGCAACTCTGGCTCGAAGGAACACTGCTTCATTGCCGTTCTTATACGCTCATTTGTATACTTTTGTTATCATCGTTTCCTATGAGGGACTGCTAACTCTTCTCCATCTGGCATCCTACCATTTGGGCGAGTCGAACAAAGGAAGTAGGATTATCTTTGAGCAGGATGAGCTAACCTCTCATTGGACAGATTAGTTAATTCTCCATGTTTGAACCGGCAATATTAGTGGAGTAACTTTGGTGGGTAGTGTTTGAAAGATAGCACTAGGTTGCAGTTGACGAAAGAAGCACTCGTGGGATTGCCAAAAAACACCAGGTTATTATTGGACGAGAGCTATGAGCGAGGTTAACTTTATAGTCGCTGAATATTGTATTGAACTTATTTTATGATCTGCTATGAAAAAAGACTATAAAATAGAAAAGGGTTAACTAAATAAATAATAGAATAGTTAAAAATTGATTGAAAAAATAAAATTATAAATGAAACCTAACTCACTGGATCGCCCAAGACACCGGAATATTACTGGACGAGAGCATATACGTACGCTAGACAATTGAGGCTGGCAGTGGCAGCTCTATAACCTCGTAGTCCTGACTCCTGAGGATATTCTTTGAGGAGGCCACGGCGCTCCTGCACAGACGTCGGCCCATCTCGGTAAGGTTGAGCATGCGTCAGCCCATTTTGCAGCTGAGATGCTGTCTCGGCCCAACAGCTGGTGATAACCGATCCGGCTCGAGGGAGACTCTCCCAACTCGGAATGAGACAGGTTGAAGTTGAACCCTTGCCTTCTCTATTTTCATGGGTCTATTTCAGCTGCCGGCTACAGTTTCATGGGTCTATTTTCGTCCTCTCTCCTCTTCTTCAGCGTTCTTATCGAAGGTGAGTCGTCAGAAAAACTTGTTTGTTTTTAGAAGCGTTAAAATTTCATTGATTTTTGTTCTGGATCTTGTGCTTCTCCGACTAGTTCTCCGTTGCATCGATCCAAGATGTCTCCCAAAATGTGCAGGTTTTCGATATCCTCTAAAAGAAGTGCTTTTGCAAACTACATTTACAAGGTATCCATTGATTCTCACTTTCGAAAGGAAGGTGCACATTGATTAGTGCATATCAATTTTACAACTTCTAGGTGTGTTGATTCTTGCACACATATTCTTTTTTAAAAAGGATTTTCGCGCAACAATTTTTTGAAAAATGAAAAAAATATGTAGGAAGAACTACATGTAAAAAGAAATAGACCCAAATTCGGATCTATGAGGACTTGAATCCAGGTGATAAGTTTGTACATCCACTTTCCCGCGCAAGTGAGCTAGGCTCACTTCCTAGATTCTTGCACAACAATTTAACTCAACTACAAGGTAGTGTGTTCATTCTTGCATTACAGTTTAACTCGACAGCTGAAACCTACTACAGACGTCGTTGAAAGTCCATGACATATACTGGTCTACTAATACCTCAAGCCGCATCTAGAAGCATTCAGCTTCGTGTACATAAATCTTCCAACATGACAGTATCAATATCAATATACATATTGGGCGGTGGTGACTCGCTGGTATTATTCATCACACTCACATATCTTGTACACGGCCAAGCAATCAAACTGTAACATATGGAACTCCAATTCTTCTGAAGAAATTAAGCACTCTCCGGATCGATCGGTCTACTAATTTGTCACTCCTTGGGAGCTTCAGCATTGACGTACGCCAGGAACTCCTTGATCCGCCGGTTGTAGACGCAGGGCCTCTCCAGGTGCACGAGATGCCCTGCCTTGTCTATGCTCTGTAGCATCGCCTTCTCGCCGAGCTGCCTGCATATGCCCCAAACCGTTATTAGTATTGCAGCTCGTATGCATACTTCAGGTTAGGCTTTGGATGGTGGTGAAACTGAAATCTGAAATCTCAGATTAGCTTACTCTTTCATTGTCTTGGCAAGCTCTATGTTGAAGATGTTGTCGTTCTCTCCCCACAGCAGAAGTATTTTCTGCTTGCAAGTACAAAAAACGCTTGTCAGAGATAGGCGCGTCACGCATGTGGCTGTGGCATCAGTCAGGTACTCAGGTGTGAAGCATCGGCTCCATTTAAGTCACGGAATAGCGATGGTGATGGTTTGATGCTCATGAAGGTTTCTTTTGGAAAGTGGCTTTTCTTCTTCATTCATTCAGAAAGGATGGCAGGAACTCTATCCATGAAACACATGCGGTTTTCTTTTGAACCATGACAGCGGTTGCACAAATAGCAGAAAGGAAAACGTGACTTCACTGAGTCATTGTAAAAAAAAAGTTGAAAAAAGATTTGATCTTCTCAACCACATTGTACTACTCGGGCTATATCATGAGCGAGTTTGGGTATTCATGGGAATTGTCTGCTTTTGTTGGTTAAGTTCTTCACGGATGGATTTGGTGCACTATTCTCAGTAAGCGTTTCTTTGATGGGATATTACCAGATCCGGGGCTCGTTCTCATTACTGTGATAGGAGGACAGCTGGACAGGTCATCTGATCGGATGAGAGTAGTGAATGCCCTCACCATATCTGCTACTAACTGACTATTTCCGAAGGAGTATGCTCATAATGCTTTTGACCTCGTGAGCTAATAAAGTGGAGTAGTACTCTCGGACTTGGATATGTTGCAGTGCGACCAATCGGGATATTTGCAACTTTAAGGCTGAAGAACGGTAAGTACCAAAGCCAATGTTTCTCAAAAGGTTGACAGCCCAAAGTAGGGACTGGTAGTGGCTACTGAATTAGTCTTTTTTGAGAGGTAGGAGTATATAGTTACTACTAGTAGTTGAACTAATTAAGATAGCATATTTGTATGATGTGATGTCTATTCACAAAACAGAACCACGTCGCTCACCAACCTGTATTTTAACAAGGCATGGCCCTTCCTTAAAATACTGTAATTATCTAGTGTCTAAACAGAGCTAGCTAGCTCATTCGATATGATATCGGATTTGACTTAAAGACATTTCCCAATTTCTCACCAGCTGGCCTGCGAAACGGGAATGAGCCAAAAAGTGCAAATCACATGCATGAACAAAATCGACGGAAATCAGGTGGTTGAGTTGATCTGTAGCGCAGTATATATATGCTCCCCGAGTCAGATAAGCCAAGGGGTGGGGTGAGTGGGGGGAAGGGCGGTGGCCAAACGTACTTACCTGCGGCAAAACGGGCACGGTGGCGTCTTTGTTGCTGACCACCAAACCTTCCAGCAGCTCCGCTCTTTCCTTGCGGTTGGTGAACATCACCTGCGTGCACAGAGATCACGCAGAGTCTCAATTCTCGGTGAATTTTCAGTAGTATTATTAATGAGTACAAAGAAATTTCAACCAAAAAAATGGTCGAGTCAAAATAATGGAGGCAGATCGCCTGCAGCTGAGCTATGTCTGTGCTGAGAAACTACAAACATTTTGGACCGTCCATATTTTGAGGTACTGGCCATAAAGGATATCAAATATTCATACAGTAGCTAACTTGCATATGCAAATGCGTGTAACTTTGTATGACTACAGCAGATAAGAACGGAAATTAATGGACCATTGGCAAAAGTGGAAAAGAAAACTAATTACTGTTGCATCAAGAACAAACAAACCTCGAGGTAATCCTTGTGAATGCGGTCAGGGAACCAGAGCTTCTTGTAGGCGGCTATGGAGAGCAGCGACTTGAGCCCCTTGACGGACTCCGGCAGCAGCAGCTCCGCCGACGACTTGACGCCGATCCTGTCGAGCGTGGACTCGCTGATGGAGTCGGTCATGGCGACGACGGAGCCCGACACGACGAGCGACCGCACGAGGTCCGGCTGCGACTCCGCCATCTTGAACGCCACCATGCCGCCGTAGCTGAACCCCACCACCGTGCACCGCTCCACGCCCAGCTTCCGGAGCGCGGCCACCAGGCACTCCGCCTGGAACCCCGGCGACCGGTCCGTCGACGGCGACGTCGACCCGCCGAAGTACAGCAGGTCCGGAATGTACACGTCGTAGTGTTTCGCCAGCACACCAGCCTACGCACGTTGTGACAGCATGTGAGTGAACTATTAATAGAACCTAGCTAAGTACATCTAACACATGTACGTATGTAACAACATCGACTAGTACGTACGTGATGTTGCAAGGTACAAATTAAGTGCAAACCTGGAACTGCCACGTGACAATGCCTTCGGCCGCGAAGCCGTGCACGAGCACGACGGAGGGCCTCTCTTCCTTGGCTTTCGTCTGGTGCTGCTTCTTGGCCCTCGGCTTGTTGGTGTCTGCAGCTTCGGGCGTGATCTCGCGCACGGTGGTCTTGTCCTTGGGGACCTTGTCCTGGGGCAGCCAGAAGCTGACCACCGTGCCGGCGCCGTCAACGTCGACTGTGTGCTGCCGGAGCCCGGCCAGCCTGATCAGGAAGTGCAGCAGCGGCTTCTGCGCCTCCACCAAGTTCACCATCCTTGCTTTCTTTGCTCGCCCCTCCTACCTGTGCTCGTTGACTACTGGACTATACTAGCTAGCTTGGTGTGCAACTGTGTATAGTGCTCTTGGGTTCTACGCACAAATGCAATGCTGCCCTATGGGAGTGAGTATGGGTGGTGATCTTATATAAGAATGGCACGGGACCTGGTTGCTGCAGGGTGCGTCATAGGGTTATTGTCCGACGGCAAACTTTTCTTAAAGGCATTCAATTCCTTCCGGTGGTAGTTGCTGGTTGTTAAGTCTGTTCTTCTACCATTCCGGAGAAAACATTTGGTACGCAACATGCCGATATGCATAACTAGTAGGGGCATGGCCAACACTGCAGCTTAGCCATATCTTAACCCCACTATGTCATCAGATTGAAAAGAGTAATGTTACGAGAAATGTTTTACTGAACCTAGGTTCAGTTGGACCAACGAATCTCATCATACGTACGTCTTTGAGATTCGAGCATGCAAGTAGCATATCATGCCAATCGCCTTTCTCTCTCTCCCCTCCTCATTAAAACCTATAAATAAAATGTTTTTTGAATTGAAAAAATATGAATTCCTCGTGCAGCGACATGTGCATCTTATATATTAGTTAGTGCAATTGAACCTAGATCCAAAATAACTCCTCTTGTTATGTTATTCCAAGTAATGCAAGGTTCACGCGAAGTAAGGCGCAAAGACATGACTTAACATTGGTATCAGGTATTTTACAGCGTGTAAAATAAGTGTTGTATAGAGAAAAATTCCTTACATATCAATGAATAGCACCATAATACCTAAATTGCCACAAAAACCAGTTTGTTCCTAGCTTCCAATCCAGTACTTTCTGCCATCACCATGAAACCTCAGTCTCGGCTCAACCATTAAGTACATCAAGCATGTCAGATTTTTTTACATAAATACCAAAGTAACACCCTTCCGTTAGCCACGTAACATGCCCGCAACTCTATCCCTTACCTCCTGACTTCTATTTGACCCCCGGCCATGTGACATCCCCAAATTCTTAAACTAGCATAATATATAACTTATTCAAATTTTATTTTTAGATTTTTTGAGTAATTTTCAAGACTCTCTGCATTCATTTAAATGTCTTCCCTAAATTTTAGCAACTAATTTTTTTTACAACCATTAGAACATGATCAACACCTAGAAATAGTTTATTTTTAGGTTCAAAGTAATACGGAGATCATCTGAGGATTTGAGAAATTTTGAGATAAGTTGAAATAAAGAATCGAATTTGAATCCCAAAATTCATTCTGTATTTCTAGAAAGATACAATGTGCTGGAGACATATGCTTGACCCTGTTTGAAATAAGCGTCAATGTTGTGCCCTTGACATGCACATATCAGAACCGCCTCCATGAATTGGTGTGTTTAGTGTCTTAGATCGTGTGCAAGGGGAGGAGTATGTGCTGGAGACATATTTGATCCTGTTTGAAATGCCGATTTTTTTCGATTCTTACAGGAATGAACTGTTTCGAAGTTTTCTACGAAATTCGTATAAAGTAACCATGAAATCCCGTGTTGCGAACAGGGTCTTCCTGTACATGTAGCTACTCTGTCTTTCAGTCTTTGACCACTCCTAACTGCATGCGGTGGCTGCGCACGGCACCTGTTCGCAGAAACTTCATAACAGCAGCCGACTCAATGATGCATGGCGCGATCATGGAACGATAATATGCAATCTAATGGTTGGGCGTTCCCTAGATAGGCATGGATGATGAGAGTTCAGTCCGCTATGATGAGGAGAAAGAGTAATGGATGATGTGCGCATGCCAAGTAATACTACACCGTTTTAAACAGAATTTGTTTGATCTGCAATGTATGTTATTCGTCACCTACATCCTTCGGAAAATAGAAGGGAACAAGGAAATGATCCTTTTTGAGATTGTCAAGAGATTCATGACCTCATGCCCGGTAGATTTTAACTGTTGGACCAACCACGCTAATGAACTTATTAATTTCGTCAGAACGTAATGTATAACATGGGATATTGGGATGGGAAGTCTGGTGGGGCTAGGTGGCTAGCTGCTGCTTGAAATGAACATGCAACCCGACTTAAAATTCTCAAATCAAAACTACTTCCTCCGTCCAGAAATATAAGGCGTATTTTGATTCGTTAAGACAATACTTTGATCAATGATTATTCTATTAATATACGATTTACGTGACATAAAATTGTTATCATTAGATTCATATTCAAAAGTATTTGCTTATGATTATGATTTTACATCACATAAATCGCATATTAATAGAGTAATCATTGGTCAAAGTTTTATCTTAACGAATCAAAATACGACTTACATTTTTAGACGGAGGGAGTATTATAATATCACATGGATCATATATAACGGGATCGGGAAAAGGACTGTTTGAATTGTACCATTAGTATTTGCAGACTGATCACCAGCTCCGTGGGCTATCGAGTAATCAGACAGCTACTGAGTAAGCAATGTAGGAGTAGTACTTAAATATCTGCGGATAGAGCGGTAGATGAGCAGCTCTTGCCTACTCAAAACAACCGCAGGAATGCCCGGCCAGCTGTCGCTTTTGCGTGCACTACTGTCATGGACGCGTATTAACTTCCGGCCATTGGAAACACGACTTCGACATAGCTTCTCGAATCTCGACGGACCAACACACGAAGACTGACAGGCTCTGCATACATCCGCCTTCGCCCCTCGTGCTCCGTGCCGGTGAGGTCAAAGCCTGTTCTTGTTTGTGCCAAAATTTGCAGTAGCAATGTTCGCCGGATGTTTTGTCAAAGAAAAAAAATTGTTCGCCAGATTTTATTTCGACTATAGGACTTTATAGAAAACAATTTCTTCGCCAGATTTTATTTCGACTATAGGACTTTATAGAAAACAATGTACTAGTTCCATGGGGTATGTTTGGGAAACCGTTTGAGCCGGTCGAGCCTGTTTAGATGAGACAGGCACATGCTCGTGTTTGCGCGGGGATCACCGGCGGTCCGGCCGTCCCTGATTGCTTGTCTCTTCCTATTTTTCACCAAGTTGACCTGTGGTATCGTACGTCAATGCAAATCCACCAGCTCGGGGCTTTGCAAGCTACGCAGACCGGCTTCAAGAGGTCAACATTACGGAAGGAGCTCAACATTAATTGGAGGCGGTCGCACAGGTCCAAGTCACGGGTCGACATGGCAATTTTGCCTATAGATATCATTGAATCGGGTATAACCAGTGTTTGAGATCTATGTATTTTTGTGAGCAGATACCTGATAAATATAGGTTAGACGTGATATCAATCTATACCTATTGATACCAAAAAAATTAATTAATTTAAATCTATTATGACATGTGGACCTAGAGAGGTGAAGGTATATAATTTCGAAATCCTAGTGAACCATACTTGTACTCTCCTTCCTTCTCACTTCTCATCTGCCACACACCCTACGCCAGTACACCACCCGACGCTAGCAGCCAGCTGGTGACTTGCAAGATGATTCTAAATCGAAGCATTGTGTTTATTTCTTACTGCCATGACTCATGGACGAATTATATGTTTGTTGGATGCTCCATTATTATTATGATGTGTATTTGTGGCACGAGTATTATCAACTTATACTACTACTATATTAATGTTATACTATATCCATTGGATATTGAATATATTTTTATGCTTATGGGTACCTTCATAAGTTGGTAGAAATTAAAGTTATGAGTTTAGGTATCAGGTCTGATGAAGTTCTAACTTCTATTGCCCGCCGATTGCCATCCTTAGACATGACCGGGTTTTACTCGGAACACTAACCACCTGCAGAACGCAATCTAGCAACGAGCGAGTTAGTTCATCTGTTTCAAAAAAAAAGGGCAGGTCATGTTAATTTTGAATGGTAAATATTTTTCTATGGGATTTTCTTTTGATGGTTTAGGGGAAATTTTTGACTGGTCAATGATGTACGATCTTGAAGAGTGCAAAAGGATAATAAAATGAGAGTTTGTTATTCCGCATCCCCCGGCCCAATGCCTGCCAGGTACTTCATTGGAGATTTGGGTACAATTCTTGGCCCATTGGCTGGGGAAACATATGACTTTACGATGGCATGCTGATTCCATGTTATGAGTATGACTTGGCCCATTTGTTTGATCGGTTGGGCTCGTTAGGTTCTTTGAGATTTGTTTTCGGGCTGGGACGATTAGCCCCCGCCCCGCCCGAACAAGACGTGTCTCTTCTGCGCTCACCGAGATCTGTTCTCGTCAATCCACCAATGTTTTCGATGTTTTATGAAGAATGAGATTTGATCGCTGGAGGTTTACGCTCAAGAATTCCAATTACTCCGTGTCAAACTGAGATAACTAGCGTCGCGACCAATCATTGTTATGGGTTGGTGGCTATTGCATACTCGTCATACTTGCCTGTTCCCTTTTCTTTTCTTTTTTGAGAATAATAATTGTCTGTTCCTACTCAACAGCCGATGTATCAATCCATACTGTACTCCGATTGTATAAGTCTGTTGCATCCATGTAGGTACTCCAGCTGTTCGATGCGAGAAATATACAAGTTTGAAGTCCGAACTACAAATCAAAATGGGAATACGCTCCCGGCACCCAGGGCAACCAACAAAATACTCCTCGATCTGCACACGCCTCCCAGAGAGCTATCATCTCATCACATCATGTGCAGCAACACCAGCCACAGGCTCGCGGCCATACCGCCGGCCAAAACCAGTGTGCCGAGCAGAGGACCCGAACATGGGAAGGCGCGGCGCTGCGAACCGGAAGGGCCCTGCGGAGCAGACCATGCAGCTCGCTGGCGCGCGCGCGCGCACGAACAGTTCGTACGCACGTACTCGGTGTTGGTGGCGCCCAGTTCACGAGCGTCCCTCCCCCCGAGCGCGCGCAGCTCAAGAGGACAGCGAGAGGTGGAGACTTGACGCCTGTATAGGGCCCGGCCGCGCGCGCGCACCCTTTCGTGATCTCGCATACTGATCAACCACCGTATCATATCGTCATATGGATCTTCGTGGAATCGCGTGGCACCAAGCCACCAACTGCGCTAGTAGCTAGGCGGCCAGCCCCACACGATCCAAGCTGGACCGCCTACACGTACGTCCGTTGTTTCTCAGGGCTAGGGAGGGATCGGATGCTGCTACTAGCCACTGCTCTGCCTGCTATGCGCACTGATGAGAAATCTTTGAGACGCTGACAGTTGCAGCGACATCAAGCCGGAGGTTATGGGTTGATTTCTTTGCCCTCTTTAACTAATACGGGGTGGGCAGATAACCACCAGGCCACTGGCATGTGTTCTCTCATTTGATACTCTCTATTCTTATATCTATTTTGTCATTTGTGCCTAGTCAAAATAGGATATGCAGAACGAAAGGAATGGAGTGTCGTTTTTTTAAACTATTATGCCATGTTTGCATTCCCACACGAATTTCGTAGGAGATACACATCACGTGAGAATGCATGTTTTTTCTTCACGGCTTAACGGGGCCTAAGATCATCCAAACAGGAATGCATTTTCTAATTAGTAGATTTAACTTTGTGTGATTTTCCTTTTCGCACATCAAAGAGGCACCAGCTAACTAGCCACAATTGCATGCTGCATTACTGTCATGGAGGATGCGACGGTCCACGCTTGTGCAAATGGACAAAGTGGCGTGGTTGTCATCTTACGATCTTTGCATTAGTTCACATGTAACTAAGAGTCACATGTCAATTGCCAAAGCTGGTTTGATGGCCCCAAGACCTATATATTAACAATTTACTAGGGTCCCTTAGCTAGCGATCCATCGATCTACCAGGCCGGACAGACACAGAAACGGAGCTGCATCTGGATATGCAATTGTTACTTAGTTGTATGCCAAGACTGTCAGACCGACAGAATTGGAGCTACTCGTGAGCCTTGATAGCGCGAAACTACGTACTTGCTACTTACAACGACTTGTGGTGTTATACATTCCTGCGTAATTTACTAGTAGTTGTAAGATGTATTTATCTGCATGCAGTATGTTGTTGCCTTTAGAATTCATCAGGCTCAGATCCTGTCTGTGTAAGCTTGTCTCTTTCTCTTTCACTGTGCAGCTAGCTGCTGCTAAATGCCGATTTAGCGTCAAACCTGCAGGTCGCAGCAATAAAACTGCATCTTGTGAACCCCAGCAGTTGTCAGCTCTTTAAACCATGGATGATTAACTAGTGATTAACTGACTGACTGTTACTGCATACTACAGTATAGGAATTAAGCGCTAACGCTCTGTGGCATTGTATTCAACATCTTGTATGCCCTGCATTGAAGTAGCACGTTGGTATACAGATAGGACTATATCGGTTCTGCTGTTGTGAGCAGGACACACCTGCGCATAAGGCATACACCTGTCGAATGCAACTGCATCGAATAGGATACATGATACCAGCAAGACAATCAGAGAGTAGATTCTTGTGATGGATTCTGGAGGTGTGCAATAAAAGAACAGGACCGGTACAAGATTTGAAGAAAAGCCTTACGGGCCGGCGAGAGTAGCTGAGCGTAGCATATACGGGAAAAAGGAAGAGCTAGGCGTGTAACTAGCCACATACTCCTACGTGTTAGCGAACCTCTGCGTCTCTGCGACATCATAGTACGCCAGCGTTGGGTACGTGCAGGAGTGCGGTGATTTCTGACCTCTTTAACTGGTCTCTGTCTTGCCGTCATATTAGTACACCTTAGCTTTTGTTGCAGTACGTGTTGGAAATCATAACAACAATGTAAAATAAACTTACCAAAGATGTTTATCTTTGTCTTACAAGAGGCATATGCATGCACATTTTGATGTAGAGCGATCCACCGTCTCCGAAGAGAGCGCTAAAATGTGAGGTCACTACACCATGCACACTTTCGATCTGCACCGCTCAATATCTTACGGGCGGCCACGGCTGATGAAGTCACCGACCGAACGGGGCACCCTAATGTGGAAGGCGACGGATGGATGCACGGCCATGAGCGGCAGGGCAGAGATGGATGAATGATTGGACAAGGAGTGGGGTAGTACGGGAGGATCGGAGATGGAGACGGCGTTCGCGTGCAGCAAGGGGCCGGCGCAGTGCGGCAGGGGCCCGCGTGGGTTAATGGGTAGCCCGGCCGGCCGGTTGCGCGCGGCAGTCGGCCCCGGGGGAGGGGAGGCGCGGACAAACTGCGACGCTTCCGCCCGTGACCGTTGCCCATGTGAACCAGGGAAGGCGCATGTGCCCGCTCGACTCCTATCGCCTTCTCTTTCTGGGCCCGTTTTGTGGCAAAATCACTTCCTGCTCTGACGGAGATGCATACGCGCGCTCCTTCCTGGCCGCACATAGATTCGTCTCCGTCAGCTCGATACGCATACCGGTACAAACTCTTCTCGGTTATTCATAGCCGCTAATAAATTTCTCTGTCCGGCTCGATTGGTTTTGCTGATTCAAAAACTTCTCCTGTGTTAGCTAGCTTGTCCATCCTCTTCAGAAACGGATTCGGAACATCATCACTCGGAGTTGGGTTTAGATAGTTGTGTAAAGTGGTAGTTCCAGGCTATAGAACCTTAGGAGATTTCCGACACGAGAATTGCAAGGCTGATGTGCATGAGCTTAGAACTGTGAGAACTCAGCTCTCCTTGACGTGTCGCCCGCTCGGCTTAAGATTGACAACTAGCTCTCCGTATGCTTCCGGAACGGCCTAGCCATAGCTAGCTGCTAGCTCATCCGGTCAGTGATCACATGTCTGCCTTTGGTTTTTACAAACGAAAAGTGGGGCTCACATACGCATAACTGCACTGCGTGTACAGCCATGGCAGAGAGCCGCATAAATGTCCCATAGGTCGAAAACAAAAATGCAGGAATGACCTATCTTTGGATTAAACCTACGGAAAATCCTGCGTATCATTGAACACGGGCACGAGCCACCTAACGATGCCGGGTCACTGACATTCATCATGAACTAGGCACAACGTAATCTGGGTCAGTGACTAAATTCTTCAAAGCAGTTAAGGTAGTTGTTTGGAATTTGTTTAAGATTCCAACTATGCTTAATTTATGTGAACTTATTCGTGGAATCTTCGGTAGACCAAAACTGCACCTTTTTAGTACTAGCATAAAAAAACGAAATGAGAAGTTATATGATCATGTAAACAACTTTTTAGACAACTCAATGTAACAAATTGAAGAATCTTCTATCACCGGTTTGCGAGGAAACTAAATTATGGTCCTATAAAACTGAAGGTTAATGTTTAATTACTTCACTCTCATCGTTTCTTGGAACTGTGAACATAACAAAAAAAAGTTGTTTCAAAGAAATGCATGTGCGCATGGAGTAATAGTTAAATCCAAACATCCGCAAGGTGGTCTAAATATATATATTCAAGTCCAGATGGCACCCGCCGGGTTCGGGTACGGGTTTGGCCATACCAAACCCGTACCCGTCCCCTCAACTCTAAACCGTAACCCGTCTAAAATTTACCCGCGGGTAAAAATCTTACCCAAACCCGTTACCCGTTCGGGTAAAACAGACCCGCGGGTATACCCGACCCGTCCACACAGCAATTCCTTGGAAGCAAAACCAAGCATTAAGATCAATTCAAGCAAAATAATAGAGTAACCCAATGGATATTTGGATAAGCTTAAGATGCGCAACAGGCAGATCCTCATTTCAGTTTGTTTCTTTTTACCATGCTAACTTGCTAACTTTTGAAATATTATAATGCTTTCTTCATTTTAATACCCTAGATACATATTTTGAAAAAACATCATCTTCAGTTTCTAACTAGGTATTTAACTAGCAACATAGAACTATCTGTTCAATTGTACTCAAAAGGCTAGTCATACCATAAATTGAATAATACAACCAAACCAAAACTCAATCAGTACGAAGTAAATGAGATTAAATCCTCTTAAGAAATGGATAAAGACCTCCTCCCAATAGTAGGACTTATGGATGATTGATATCAGGAGAAAAACTCATCAAACAACCAAAACTTTATACTGTATTGATTGTCCAACTAGACTAGTCTTGGCAGGTATGAAGCACAACACAGAATCATGCCATACTATTTAAACATACCTCCCTGTGGCTAGTATTTTCAGCATCCTCTGCATCATGTAGTTCCTTGGATAGTATCACAATGTCTTCATCACAGATTTGAACAACAGCAGCCAATAGTTCATCACAAATTCACAGAAATACAAAGACATAGTTCATAGATTCAAATACAAAGACATAGTTCATCAATCATCACAGAAATTAAGTTTAACATATTACAGACACATAGTTCACACGCCCACAAAGAAACCACTCCAGCAACTCCCATCTTCCATCATACATCAAAGTGCCAAATCCTATTCTAGAAACCATTGAAGCAGCTGAATCATTAACTGATCCAGTTGCTTCGCTGTTGCAACTTGATTCACTGCACAATAAATAAAACAAATCATCACGTAATTCTAGAACTACTGTTTCAGAGATATTACAAGTATCACTGCACAGTAAATAAAACAAATTATCTGATCCAGTATTCAAGTTTGCTTACATCCATTCGGAATCCATCTCATAAATCACAAGTCACAGAGACAAAAATTCTTACCCATGTGTCTTCCCCTTCCCCTTGGCCTTGTCCATGTTCCTCGCGAGTGGCGGACGTGGGCTGGGACGCCGCCCCCGCCTTGGGGCAGAACCGACAGAGGCAGCAGGCTGCGCCCTCGGCCTCGAACCAGAAGCACCATGCGCCCTCGACCTCTCCTCCACGCCGAGAAGGTAGCCGATTCGTCTCCCGGACCCTGGCGGCAGCGGCGACCTCGCGCACGAGCACGACCGCGCAGCATCGGGCGACGGCGTCGGCCTCAGCGTCGGGCTCGGGGTCACATCAAAGCCGTGGCCCTCGTCGGACATGTGCGCGCGGTGGTCCTCGGCAGACGGCGACAGGGAGAGGCTTGGCGTCGGGGTCCGCCCGATCTGCCGCTCCACCCCGCCGCTCTCCCCGATCCCGGCATCCCCGACCCCATCCATCATTGAATCCAGTCCAGCCGCGCGACGCCGAGCAGCCCGAGCTGCGACTGCGAGGCACGGAGGCGGAGAGCCGGAGGAGCAAGGCCGAGGGAGGGAGGAGAGCCGGAGGAGCAAGGCCGAAGGGAGGAGAGCCGGAGGACGGGAGGAGCAAGGCCGAAGGGAGGGACCGAGGGAGGGTCTGCGGCGCTGCGTGGGGAGGACCGGAGGAGAGGACGCGGCGAGCCGGCGACGCGCCGACGCCGCAACGCAGAGCGGGCGAGCGGCAGAGGCCGGGCCGCCGGGAGCGGCGGGACTGGGAATGGATGGGGGATTGGGGGGAGTCCGGGACCGGGAGTGACCGAGTGAGGCGCTTAAATATCTAGGGTTCCAATTAGCCCCACTGTCAGATGCCATACCCGCCGGGTACACGGGTACGGGTTAGCTATTACCGTACCCGTACCCGTCAGACCCGCCGGGTACAGTTTTTTACCAGTAACATGCCCACGGGGTATTTTTTCTTACCAAACCCGGATGTTTTTGCGGGTAAAACCCGGCGGGTAAGCGGGTAACGGGTCCAAATTGCCATCAGGATATTCAAGTATTCTACGTCATGTTTGGATTAGCTGCCAAAATGGACATACTCTTGCTCTCACGCTCTAATTGCACGTGATCTCTTGGACCGCTTAAAGCAATATAAAGGATAATGGTCCACATAAAAAAATTTGCCAAAAAAACCTAGTGCCAGAATTCTTCGCCACTCGTGAAGAAATGCGCTAAGGTTCATTCCTGTTTCAGTAGATCACTGGTTAACGACAATATGGATAAATGGTACAAATGGGAGCAATGAGTGGAGAGCGCTAATTAACTAATTTTAACATTTTGTGTTGGTCAAAAAATTATAACATTTTGTGGTTCACCACTGACAAGTTCCCATTGAGTGACCACAGTAAAGGACATTGCAAAGTATAGATGATTATGGCGATGAACAAAACATGAAGACACTACCCATTCCCTGTGCAGTTACAATACCTTTGCATGCACGTGAATTGGGGCCCCATTTCCCCCATTTCATTTTCATCTAAACCTAAGAGGCGCAAACATGGCTACCTCTGAAGCTTGTTATTTAAACCCCCTCTCTTTCCCTCCTCACAATCCAGTGTTCTCTGTCTCCCAAGCACATACAAACACTTCTCTCCGCACAGCAAATAGATACAAACAGAAGGATGAGGCTCAGAGTAAAAGGCTTCGGCCTCCTGCTTCTCCTGTCTTGCTTGCTCTTTGCTCCACCATTGACGTCTGCGATGCACGGAGAGGCAAGCATTGGAGGCCTAGGAGCTCACCAGCTCCTCTGTGCTGAAGAAAAAAGGCAAAGCAGGAAGGCTAGCTCCCACAGGCAGCACGGAGGCAACCGGCCGAGCCCGACGCAACCTGTCAGCCCGCCACCGGGTCCTGGTGTTGGCAAAGGATATCAGCCACCAAGCCCAAGTCCAAGCCCCAATGCACCTGTAAGTTCAAGCCCCGCCAAAGGCCATGGACATTCGAGTCCCAAACCTCCATCTCCAAGCTGCGGAAGGGTAATCAGCCACCTGCGCAGCCACCATCAGCAGTCGCACAGGGCGCGGTCTTCAACGTGGTTGATTTTGGAGCCAAGGGTGATGGAGTTTTTCAGATGATACAAAGGTCCACATCGTTGCCCTTCAAAATGCTCTGTCAACTAGTCATAAATTCGTCAAGCATCATGCATCCTCTGAGTCAGAATTTCTTAGTAGCAATTCTTTTTTGTCCCAGTTTGCATTGCTCATTTCTTTAGTCATTCATGGTAGGCATGTCATGCATGAGGGCTCCGTGTTGATCACTCCCAGAGAACCTGTCATACATTTGGCATTCCGAGATTAGAATTCAGCACGCAAGTAGTACTTTGAAATTTGGGGGTGACACTTCAGATTATTCCATTATGTTCAGATTATTTGGATATTTGGACTTTAGCATGCATGCAAACATGGATTGATTTACCAAAACCATCACAGCATGTAATGATGGGTTGATGACATTATATTGTTGCCTATGATCAATGATCAGCGACTATGACCATGACATGATTTCCAGCACAGAGCCCAAGGAAATTGTCACTAGTGCCGTACTCTTTCTGGTGTCAGTATTTTCCATGACAGCATGTGTTGCGGGCATTATTATTGTTCCCTATCTTGTATTGTTCTTTTCTCACATGTCTACACTTCTAGCTAGTTACTGCTTCTTTCATTATTAATTTTTGAGGAGTCCTGGTCTCATGGAGGACAACAAAGTGGGCACCAAGTAAGTTCCGGCTCACAAGAGGATAACCTCTTCTGCAGTACCTGCAAGCTTTTCTGTGTGCCGAGGAAACGCAATAAGCATAGTACTGTGATCTTTTGATTTCCAGGCTTTTCAGTATGCCGAGGAAACACAAGCATAATATTGTGCCGAGGAAACACAATAAGCTTTTCTGTGTCCTTTTTTTCTCGCAAGAAACGTATCAATGGTTGGGTTCTGCATGAATTACAATACACATTTTGATGGAAATTCTGAAAAAAAATAGTTCCTTAATTTATTAAGAAAAAGGTAATATGATTGGATTTTTCGTTTCCGGAAGCATACACTGAAATCCAAAGAATAACCAGAAAACATAATCTATAATAGTGGTGTTCATGGAAAATTGAAATGCATGTGTTGTGAATTTGTGACAAAATAAGCCTTGGTCAACATTTAACAGTGTAAATGGTTTTCTTTTCAGCAAAAAAAATCCCTTCCTTTTTCTGTTTGCTTGTAAACTGCTTTTCAATAGGACGCACAGTGGAACTACATACTTATCTTTTGCTTCGGGATCTGTCTGTCTTGCTGCTAAGGTTCATTTTATGGTACTAGACTGTAGAGGACTGGCTTTTCAGAAACAAGCCTGAGCCAATAAATCAGTGTGCATGCAGGCTTTTCAAGCAGCGTGGGCAGCTGCGTGCAAGCAGGGGGCATCTACGATACTCGTACCATCACAACTTGAGTTCCTTGTTGGGCCAATATCGTTTTCTGGGCCTTACTGCAAACCAAACATTCTGTTCCGGGTAATTCTCCTCCAAGTTCCATAGTAGATACCCTAAAAATACTTTCCCCTGATAACTGCATAGCCTGAACTGAACTACACAACTCTTTCTTCATAAAGAACATGACTAGATTTTTACAGCATCTGCAAGCCAACCTTATTGTAAAGATAAAAGTTTGTTAGTATATACACCATCCTATGTAGTCTTATATATGCAGGAAAAAAATCCCTTGATATTTAAGATAGAAACATGTCAAAAATTCAAAGACTACATTGATATGCCAAACAAAACATTGAATTGTTTGATGTTTAACACCATGCCAAAAACAAGTTTCAAGCAGCGGGATATTTGTTTAACAGAAGAAACAAAACGGAAGGGAATTTTCATATAATTTGATTAGTGTACCAAATGCAGCAACCTGCAAAACTGACAAAGTAATGGAACACAAAACATAACTGTCTTAAATGATGTATGCTCATTTTGCAGCTGGAAGGAACAATATTAGCCCCAACAAATGCTAAAGCCTGGGGTTCTGGTTTGCTTCAGTGGCTTGAATTCACCAAACTAAATGGAATAGCAATTCAAGGCAATGGCATCATAAATGGCAGAGGGCAACAGTGGTGGACCTACGCAGACCCAGATGACGACAACGATGTTGACACAGTAAGACCTGACCATATAGTGTACATTATATACACACAGCTCAAAGGTCGGTCTCTTAATCACTTACCTTGGATACATTCCAGCAGTACAATGAGGAGCTTGAGAGGATGCCGCAGGTTAAACCTACAGTAAGATCACTATCTTAGTGCACATTCAATATTCCATACCAAAACAAAGTTCTGGCAATTTTTATTCCATACTCTGATGCAGGCATTGAGGTTTTATGGTAGTTTCAACGTCGTCGTAGTTGGTATCACTATTGTCAACAGCTCACAGTGCCATCTCAAGTTCGACAACTGTCAAGGGTGATGGTGCATGACCTGACAATATCCTCCCCTGAGAACAGTCTCAACACTGACGGAATACACCTGCAGAACTCCAAAGATGTCAGCATTCATCATACCAACTTGGCTTGCGGTAATTCCTGTTTATGACTAAACTCAAGAAGTTAGAACCACAGCCTAGGCATGTAGCATACATTCATAATGCTTGGTGATTTTGTTTTGCATTGCACACGTCAAACAAATCTTCAACAAGAATTTGAGAACAGAAGATAATTATATAATACAAGGCCTATGATCAAATGAAAGCCTGTCCCTCAGTTCTGTAAATTCTGCAGTATAGAGGACAGGTTTCAGAATTATGAAGTTACACTGGAAAACTGTGGTCAAGTGTACTTGAAGTATTAACATTAAAAGAAAAACACTTGAAGTATCAAATTATTTTTTGCTTTTGCAGTTACTCCAAAACAGTAGTATAACACAGGTAACATGGCATTTTTATCTTATTAAATGCAGGTGACGATTGTATCTCCATCCAGACAGGATGCAGCAACATATATATACACAATGTGAACTGTGGACCAGGACATGGAATCAGCATTGGTGGACTAGGCCGGGACAACACAAAAGCATGTGTTTCTAATGTTACAGTAAGAGATATCAACATGTTCAGAACAATGACTGGTGTCAGAATCAAGACCTGGCAGGTAAGATCAATAGCTCAAGCATGTAGGTGTAAACAGAATCCTAGTTTACCATCACAGACGCTACATTGTCAAAAGAATACCAAGCAAACTCATAATACTTACTGAGCTAAACAAATTGAATTCTCCTTGCAGGGTGGTATAGGGCTGGTTCAAGACGTAAGGTTCTCAACATACAAGTCTCTGAAGTTCAAACTCCTATTGTCATAGATCAGTTTTATTGTGACAAAAGAACCTGTACAAATCAAACATCAGCAGTGGCAGTATCAGGTGTTCAGTATGAGAACATCAGAGGGACATTTACAATCAAGCCTGTCCATTTTGCATGCAGCGATAGCTCACCTTGTTCAGGGATCACGCTTACTGGAGTACACTTAAACCCATGCAAATACCCCATTTCCACCTAAACAACCCATTCTGCTGGCAAACTTTTGGGGAACTCTACACTCCAACCATCCCTCCCCATAGCTTGTTTGCAGATTGGAAAACCTGCTGGGAACAATTTGCAGTCATACCATGACATATGCTGAAACACAGAAAGTACTCTCATCCATTGGTTGATGGCTTGGTGCTTATCCATGGGTGGTCGTTGTGATACTTCCGACCCCTTTGCACCATTCGTTATGGTGTGCATATATAGAGTTATTTTTTATGTTTTGTTATTACGGCATGTATGTCACCTTTCCATCAAAGCAAACATAGGTACTTTCATATGAAATGGTCAGGCAGCAAGATTATGTATTTGAGTTGAAAAACTACCGAACAGATAGCACAACATATGTCTACACTGTTACATGCTATTATTTAGTACAAATAGCGCTAACAGATCACTGGGTGAAGGTGAAGCAAATGTTAGCAAAGTAGGCACAGGATCCTAAATAATGCTCAATGTACAATCTTGAATAATTGAATTGATATTCAGAAACAGATTGGTACATATAATGAAGTTTAGATGACCAACAGAGTATATTGAGTTAATGGAAGGGAAAATGTTGTTTTTGCACTTGGGCCAAAGGAACAGAATACTGTTGTTCAACGAAACTCGAAAATAGTTAGAGAAGTGAACAAGTACAATACAGCAGGCTTCCAGGCAACAAATGCTAACAGCAATTACAATGTAAAAATTCTGCATTCAAGACATATAGCAGTGTAGTGCAAAACAGAAACGTGATCTGATAAATTTAGCTGGAAATTTTTTAACAAATGGATAAAAAAAGTTCCATATAGTTCAAAACAATTACAGAAGAATGGTATACATAAATAGGATGAGTGAGTTACTCATAAGATTATTACACAGAAGTAACATGTTTTTGCATAAGCATTTCTTACCATCTTTCTAGCATTATACCTCGGCTACAATCAAATATTCTCCGACAAAAAGGAATCAATGATAAGCTATCATGGTAGATAACGTAGATCAGTGCAACACTTATTGCCCTTAATAATGTGATATGACTCCTAGTCTATCAAAATAACTTGAGCTTGATAAGCTATTCGATCTTGGCTCAATCCAAGCTCGGTGTCGAATGGGAAACGAGGCAAGCCGAGCCTGCACCAAAGATCACTGAACTTAAAGAGCCAAGCTTGAGCCAATCTAATACGTTACTGAGCTTACCAAGCTTATTCAAGCCAAGCTTAGGGTATCAGATTTTTTACTCGAGCAGAGCTCAAGCTTATGTTGTCGTATGTTATGTGTATCTATGAAAGGCATGTGTTCTTCTGTTACAGAGCTTACTCGAGCTCGATCCCAACTCCAAGCTCGAGCCCCAACCCATGGTTGGCTTGAGATTGTATGAAACCTACCTGCCTATCTAGGATCGCTCTAGCTCATTGACAGCCCTAATCCTTCCCCTGAGAATCAACTCCCATGTGCTAGACTCGACTAACAAATGTGTAGAGAATTAATGACAACATGATACTGCTCTCTAGTTCACAAACAATGAAAACACATAAAAAAATAAAATGAAACAAGTCATCCTGTATTATGCATCATTAAGAACACTAAATAAGGACAGCTCCACAAAGAAAGGTTAAAGAAAGAAAAAGTTGTGTAAGGCATGAGCAAGTATACCATTGCCCAAAATGACTGTTCTACAATAACAAGGACACACTTATTGAACTATCCAAATAATATCTTAGGGCAGCTATCAGAACTCGAACAACCAATATGTACCACGATTTGGCAATGACAAAACAACTATAAATGATCAATTTATACCAATTGCCTTGAATAAGCAACACAAAAGAAAATTTTCATAAAACCAATGAAAACTAATAGAGCAAAGACAGCATGTGCATTGCTCGTCCTTGCTTTGAAAGTCTGCAACAATATCATGATACTATATAGGGCAAGAATGCCAATAATCCACCAAAGACAGCATGTCAAAATATATACAAGCATGAAATAGTAATTTCATAAACAATGTTGTTTTTCTTCGAGAAGCTGGCAGGAGCGCCTTTTTCATTAAGAAGTCAGAATTGATAATTACAGATGTATGGACTTGTTCATAAAAGATGTTATCATGCAAGAACAATTGTGTTTCTTCCCATGGTTATCAACAAGTACACGGAATGTGTGTCCATCATCAGGAACGTATGGACCGGCTGGTAGTTTTCATACTGTAAATATCACTCCCTCTACTGTCAATTACTTGTCATTTCAACTCCATGCACAGAGACAAGCTATGAGTTAGTGCCTTAGTTTTGACATTGTTTGCCCTATTACCCATCTCTCTTAACATCACTACCAACACTAACTAAATAGAATGCTACCTTGAAAAAACAAAATTACAAGTATTTGCAAACCAAAACTAAATAAAATAATATATATTTCGTACTGGATGTGGTACTGCCTACTTTGACCGCATTTTGTAAACTAACAATTATTATTTCAATGTATGTACAAAAATCACATGAAACCATATATGAACAATGTAAACATGCAAACTCACTGTGAGCCGTCCAATCAACATGAGAATGGACCAGATCTACCAATTCTCATTGAGATGTTGCTAGCAATGCAATGTTAGCTTTCAAGGAACATTGTTGTTGCTAGCAACCCATAATCAAACAGACAGTATTCCTTATTTCATCAAACAGCTTGCAGAGAGTTTCCAAGTTTGCATGGGGGTGTTTGCACCACATTTGTCCCCAAGAAAAGATTAGGACTGTTGTCAGATAAACATCTTTATGCCGTAATAAAAATGAATAGCAAATAGATATGGTATAATATGGCCATTCATAACAAAGATCTACTAGCATACGAGGTGTTGCCAGTATAATACTTATGCTGGCCAACAAAAACCATGTTCTATGTGTTACTCTTACCAGTTACCAGCCATGTGTGAGGAAATATGCAACTTGGATCTATTGCACAGCCCAATGGGCATATATATAGTACAAGGTGACTTGGAGTACAAGGAAATATAGACTCTTATACCAATACGAATACAACATACTATATCTCTAACACCCCCCTCAAACTCATGGTGGATCAACAACACTGAGTTTGGAGAGATAGAAGCTGTGCTGAGCTCGAGTCTGTGCCTTCGTGAAGAAATCAGCCAACTGAATCTCGGAAGGCACATACTGAAGAGCAACAACCTGATCCTGAGCCTGAGACCTCATATAAGAAGCATCAACACCAATATGCTTGGTGAGCTCGTGCTTCACTGGGTCTCTAGCAATACTGATAGCGCCAGTACTGTCAGACAACAGAGGGGTCGGTGTAGTGATAGAAACACCAAAATCCTCAAGTAGCCACCGTAACCAAGTAACCTCCGCTATCAAAAAGGCCATAGCACGCAACTCAGCCTCGGCACTCGAACGGGAAACTGCAGTCTGTTTCTTCGTTTTCCAAGCAATGAGAGAACCACCAAGGAAAACACAGTAAGCAGAAAGAGAGCGATGATCAGAGGGATCGCTATATCAGGAAAGGTCAGAAAAGACAGAGGCTCAACAGGGGAAGGCGAAGGAGAATCTGGACGCGGAAAGAAAGGACGGGACTCATCGAAGGTCACATCCCGAGAAACCCGCATACGACGAGCAGTGGGATCCCAACAGCGATAGCCCTTATGCTCCGGACTATAGCCTAGAAAGATACACTCAACAGACTGAGCAGTCAGTTTGGTGCGTTCACGGGGAGCTAAAAGAACATAGCAAACGCAACCAAACAAACGAAGAGTAGAGTAGTCAGGAAGAGAACCAGAAAGGCGCTCAACAGGAATCCCACCCTGAAGGGCAGAAGAGGGCTGAATATTAACAAGATATGTGGCAGTAGAGACAGCCTCAGCCCAAAAATGAGGTGGAATAGAAGCGGCGATTAGGAGCGCACGAGCAGTCTCAAGAAGGTGACGATGCTTACGCTCAGCAACACCATTCTGAGCATGAGCACCAGGACAAGAGAACTGAGCAAGAGTGCCCTGCTCAGCAAGAAAACCACGAAGATGACGAGAAAGATACTCGCCAGTAGAATCAGCACGAAAGACACGAATGGGAGTGGAGAACTGGGTACGAACCATGGTGGCAAACTGTCTATAGATGGAGAGAACCTCACTACGAGCAGACATAAAGTATATCCAAGTGTGGCGAGAAAAATCATCTATAAAGATAATATAGTAGCGATGACCCCCTTTCGAAACGAAGGGGGCCGGACCCCACACATCCGAGTGAACAAGATCAAAAGGACGCTGAGACACAGACTCACTATGAGGATAAGGTAACTGAATTTGCTTACCCAGTTTACAACCCTGACAATCTAAAGACACGTCTCCTGAGACAGACCCCAGAAGACCACGACGAACTAACGACGATAGATGAGATCCACACAGATGACCAAGACGGTGATGCCACTGCTGGAAGGAGCTAGTGGACGAGCTGACAGAAGCGGAGAGACTGGCAGTGGTGGCAGCGGAGGGAAGGTGAAGCCAGTCAAGCTCCCAGAGACGCTGAGAATCAAGGCGGCGAGGGCCAGAACCAACCAGAGTGCCCGTCTGACGGTCCTGAACACAACAAGAGTCAGAGTCGAGAATAACCCGACAATCAAGATCAGTAATCTGTCTAGCAGAAAGAAGCTGCATGGTAAGGCGAGGCACATGAGCAACAGAAAGAACATGAAACAAAGAAGTGCTAAGAGTGCCTCGACTAGCAACAGGAAAGGAGTACCATCAGCAGTGAGAACATGAACAGGAGAATCTAGAGGTCTAAGAGAGGATAGAGTGGAAGAATTAGAAGTCATGTGGAAAGATGCTCCAGAATCAAGAATCTATGGGGAAGTACCTGACTGTGTAGAGGGTGGTTTCTCATTGCTGGAAGAGGGAGTAGCAGAACCTGCAGAACCTGTCGCAGCGAGTAGACGTCGAAGGCATGCGATCTCCTGCTCAGTGAACGAGGTGGCGAAAGTAGTCGAAGCAGCTGAAGGAGTCGAGGAAGTAGTCGAGGAAGAAGCTCTAGTGCCCGATGAAGAGCGACGTGCAAGGTGACGCTTCTTCCGAAAGCAAGTAGACTCAATGTAGCCATCCTTATCACAGTAGGTGCAATGAGGACGGCCACCACCCGACGAGGAACGACCACCACCACCTGTGGAGGCCGCTGGGGGAAACGAGCCGCTGAGGCGGGGAGCAGTAGTCGATGTAGCTGGTGGACGAACAGCAAGCACGGAGGGAAGTGGCAGTAGACCAGAGCCACGCAGGCGAGTCTCCTCCGCACGGATCTTTGTAAGCACCTCCAGAAGAGAGACGCGAGGCTGACGAGCAAGGAGCTGGGCACGACGCGACTCGAACTCAGGACGAAGCCGCGTTAAGAACTCGTACACGCGCAAGAACTCGCGGTCAGCACGAGCATCCTGACAACACTGACAAGAGCCACAACCAGGACGGCGAAGGGAATCCAGCTGGCGCCAGACAGCAGAACTCTGAGCATAGAACTCATCAACCGTGGCATCACCCTACTGAAGAGAGTGCTCCTGGGGAACCACGGACAGGAACAAAGCGTCGCCAGAGGGCTCATAACGCTGACGAAGGTGAGTCCACATCTGGGAGGCCGTAGAGAATCCCACAATCTCAGAAGAAAACTGAGGCTGAAGACTGGCGACAAGAACAGCAGCAGCACGAGCATCATCATCACACCACTGAGTGTACTCAGTCAGCAGAGCACCGTAGGAATCCAGAGTCGCCTGATAAGCGGTGACAGCAGCATCATAGGCAGCGCGGTCAGCATCGGTAGGTCGAGCACCAAGCTTAGGCTCAACCGGCGCCACAGGACAGGCCGGACACAGAACATCACCGGAGAGGACGCCCCAGAGACGAAGACCACGCATGTGGATGCGCGTATGAGAGATGAAGTCGGTGAAATTGACCCCATCAAAAATCACCGGGCAGCGAGGGAGAGAAATGGTGCCCGAAGACATAGTACCTGTTTTTTTTTGCTCTTTTTTTTTCTCAAACGAACCGGATAACCGGATCTGCCGGCTGCTCAAAACAGAGCAAGCCAGGCAGATCGGTCTACGCGGGCGACCGGCGGGAGGCCGGCGGGCTGGAGTGGCGGTGGAGACCGGCGGCAGGCCGGCGGCTCGGGCGGCCGGGCGGGAAGGCCGGAGGAGCGGCGGCTCGGGTGGCTGGGCGGGAGGCCGGCGGAGCGGCGGATCCGGCCGGGCGAGAGGCCGGCGGAGCGGCTCGGGCGGGAAGCCGACGGGCGGGGCGGGGAGGCCGGTGGCTTGGGAGGGCAAGCCGGCGGGCGGGGCGGGGAGGCCGGTGGCTCGGGAGGGGAGGCCGGCGGACGGGGAGGCCGGCGGCTCGGGAGGGCAAGCCGGCGGGCGGGGCGGGGAGGCCGGCGGCTCGGGAGGGGAGGTCGGCGGACGGCGCGCTCAGGCGGAAGGGCGGAGGAGGCCGGCACGGGACGGCGGGGGGCGCGCTCGGGCGGAAGGGCGGAGGAGGCCGGCACGGGACGACGGCGGCACCGGTGGCGGGCAGGATGAGGCCGGCAAAGCGACCAGGGAAGGTGGAGAAGTGGCGCGAGTTGCGGCACGCCGGTGGAGAGATCGAAGGTTTGAAAAATCCAAACCCTAATTGGCTCTGATATCATGTGAGGAAATATGCAACTTGGATCTATTGCACAGCCCAATGGGCATATATATAGTACAAGGTGACTTGGAGTACAAGAAAATATAGACTCCTATACCAATACGAATACAACATACTATATCTCTAACACCATGAACTTGTCTCATGTAGAAAATGCGCATTCATGTCTCTGCTATTTGTTTGTTACAAAATGAGGATGAACTTTTTTGCTTAGTAGTTTTAAATTTGATAGAAGAAGAGGTTATTACATGAACAATCTCATGGGAAATAGAGAGTACAATACCTCCTAAAAATCACAAATATGCAAACAAAACACTATTTAGATATTCATTCTTGGAAACAACACTTCATTCGTTTGTAAATTTCATTGATATTGCATATGACTAGACATAGCAAGACTGCAAAAACTATAATTACAGTGGTATATGTGCTACTGGCATAACCAGCTGTTCCACGAACTCTTCAATGTGAAGCTTGGCTCGAATCGAGCCGCTCGATGATGTATTTGAAAAAATTCCAGAACCTGTTTGTGCAGTAGCAGGCGTAAATTTTTCAGCATTGTCTAAGAGAACATCTGAAGTCACCCAAATTAGAAAGGTTTTAAGATGAAACAGACCTGCCAAAAGCCATCATCTGGAAAAACTAATTGCATCCTTTGTCCCTCTGTAGTTCTCAACAGTTTCAGGCCTTACTAATCCTGTTCTTTCCTCATATTTCTCCTCCAGGTTCTATCGTAAAAGAGAGAGTTTGACTTCATATAAGCAAAAGTTGTAAAACAAACATTTCATAACAAATATAAACACAGGCATGCAGGGTCAAAGAAATATTTTCGCACTGGTTATTCACAATTACATGGAAGATGCTACCTGATAGGATACTGAGATGGAAAAGTTACAGAAGCAACTCTACCAAACCCTTGACAAATAAAAAAAATAAAAAATCATGTAAATCTAGCCAACAAAGAAAATACTATATCACCCCCAAAAAAAAAGGATTGTGTCTTGATTCATGAATCAGCTCTAATGATAACAAGAAGTAGAGCTTCTATGCTTCCCGTAAAGTGAAAAGCACAGTTTGAAGGCACATTAGGTTCTGATTTGCAAATACCCACTATTACATTACTAACAACTAGCAGAGTGCTCATGCGTTGCAACGGATATAGATTTTAGAAAGAAGAATAGTATCATAAAATAAACTATGATGATACTATCCTTCAAAAGGCCGTTGAAAAGCTTATATAGAAGTCTATAACTTCCTCAATTGTATCAATTTGAAATTTGGCACAGTTTGGTCGTAGATTTCAAATTTATCTCATCATTTTGAATTTTCAAACCCTATAAAAATACTGTCATGATTTCTTGCAATGCCATCCATCAAGTCTCATATAGGGACTAAATAGAGACTACCTTTACAGCATGAACCTAGAATTTGACCAAAATTTTGAAATTCTTCTTCTTCCTCCCTCTTCTCTTCTTCCTTCTCCTTCCTCATTCCCCTCCTTCCCTTTCCCTCTCTTCTCATTCCCCCAATCAAGCTCCTCTTTATCCCCTTGACGGGTGGCTAGGGCAGCGCAGCTAGGAGGGGAGGCGGCGGTGACTGGCGACGATCCACGACGGTGACGGCACAGCAAGAGGTGGCAGTGGTTTGGAGGGGGGCTAAGATAAGAGGAGACAGAGAGAGCACACGGGTTGGGGCGGACTTTATTTTTTTCCGGAGCTCGCGGCGACGGTGCTTGAGCATTACGAGAGGGCTAAGGTAGGGGGTGGTGGCGCGAAAAGGGAACACAAGGAGGATAGCAATGCATTTTATATAGTGGCGAGGCCGTTGGGCACGGATGATGCGGTTGCGGAGAAGAGATTTAACAATGTTGTAGTTTAGTTAAGAGATAATGTTTGTTGGATAAGATATGGTTTATTAGGAGTTTGTTAGAGATAAATTAGTTAGTTACTTACTTTTATTGTTAGATATTTTTTAATGAGACTAAAAAGGGAGGGGAGGAGGTGTGGATGAACCACCACCACCAACTCCCATACTATAGATTGGTATAGATATGATTTGTGCTATTTAGTTTTTGAGATAGCATATAAGCACTACTCCAACTAAATATCAAATGATATTTTCAATGTGACCTCCCTATGTTGTATTAGAATTACATTAACTGACCTTCAGTTCCTCACGTATGCTCTCAACAACATCCATAGTCATTCTGTCAAAGAAAAGAATCCCCTGCACATCCACAACTAAATGGTAAGTCATCACTTGATTATGGTATTGAATGTGCTTCCATCCCAATATATCCTTCATTACGAAAATTGAGGTATCCTTAGAAATTAGTTGGTTTGTTGGATCAAAGTAACATGGGAAGGGAAGTAATGTAATATGAACTTGATTTGGTTGACCATTGAATATTTCAATATGTTATCCACATAAAGAAACCCAAGTGGAAGAGTTGCTTGAAAACTCTTGCAGATAGACGTGATAATGTTAAGTTTGATCATGGTTAAGCACGTACCTGCAAATGATCAAACTCGTGTTGGAAAGCTCTTGCAGATAGACCTGACAATTTAACTTTGATCTTTTCCCCTGTAACATCTTGAGCATCAATTTTAACAGTGTCTGGTCTCTGCATTAACACAATGGTCATCAATCATTCACCTACAGGCCATACAGCACAGTTGCAGTGTCAAGGTAATTTTTTCCATCTATTTCTAATTTTTAATTTTGCGATGTTAAAAGGCAGAGCCTAAAATTTGGAATTCTATTCTCCAAATTGCGTTGTTTTTTGGTGTATCAAAGCCAACTTATTTATCATCTATTCTTCTCAATCTTACAACAGTGAAAACAGAAGACAGTCACAAATGCCATAAATTAGAGGAATCTCTCCCTTTTTACAAGCACACTACTTATGTAGATACAAAAAAAAGGACCAAATAATAGAGTTAATAAATGAGGGTATAGGCTGAATTGCCTAACTGCACATACCAATGAAGATCCTAGTCCCACTGTTTGTTAGATAATGTATACTCCTTTTTGTTTTATGTGAACATTATAGTGCACATAATATAGATAGTTAAGATAATAAGTATGTGAATGTTAGCAAGTTTTAAACACAAGTCTTGAGTTCTGAAATTGTTTCACAGTTAGCATGTGAGGCATGATCTATTTGTGGTAATGCATGTTATACTTGGCTTCAAAGCGAATGCACATTGAAATTCTAGTTAGATAGTTGTACAGGGTCAGTTTCAGTTGGCTACTTGGCTAATTATATAAACTTGATTTTTTAAAGCATAATAAGTGTATAAAAGGAATAGTGCAAAGAGCATATCAAAATCACTTATGCTTGTTGAATGCATATAAAAATATGTAGAATTAGAAATGCAGCAATAACACATGAAAAATTAAAAACACAATAACTTCATCAATCATGACAGATGTAACCTTGTCGCAGTCAAATAGCAATACAACTAGTATGGCAACTCACCAGCAAATTGGCATATATCCCAGGGAATGATAAGCACCCTTCTTCATATACTAACAATCGCTTTGAGAACTTGTACACCACTAGGTTGACAAGGACAATCTCCTCTCCTTCCCCCTTCACCCCAGCTGGATTGAATACCATGAGCTGCACGTTCACCCCGACTTAAGGCGCTGAGAGACCAATGCCATCAGTCCTGTAGATTTAACCAACAATTTAATTGGAGCACTACCTTGTCTAGCAAATTTCTCAAAACAGTAGAGAGGCCTATGATTGGATATTTGCCCCAATAGAACATGCCTAAGGTATTTCAGGCCCACCTGTAAGTAAATGAGTAGTATGACACCTAGCCCTGATGATTCAAAAAATCAGTCGTCTCATGTAAGCTCACTGAACACTTACTTGACCACTCCAGGGCTCAGGCCGCCTCATAAGTGCTGAATAGTTGAGGCCCTTTAGTCCTAGCCCATGAGGCCCATCAAAACCCTAGCAAAGGAATGGTCACAGGGGAAGCTTCTTCTCACTCTCTCTCCCTCACACCTCTCACGCCGCCACAGCCAACAGTCAAGGTGAGCCCCATCTCCACATGGTATCAGAGCACAAGGGAGATGGAGCCGTGGTGCTGACTGGCGGGGTGGCGTGCTGGGGGTGCTGACCGGCGGCTGATGGGCGGTGCGCCGGGAGGCGGCGCATGGTGCGGTGCGGGACGGCGTGCAGAGGAGCAGGCGGCGCGCTGGGCGGTGTGCTGGGAGGTGGCGCACGGCGCGGTGCAGGGCGGCGCGCGGAGGAGGAAGGCTCGCGCGGGAGGCGGAGCAGCAGGTGGCCGGGGAGCTCTAGCAGACCGAGGCGGAGCAGCAGGTGGCCGGGGACCTCCCGTAGGTCAAGGAGGAGGGGAGGCGGAGCAGCAGGTGGCAGGGAGGCGCGGCGCGGTGCAGCTGCGCGTGCTGCAGCAGCTGAAGGGGAGGCCACGCACGCCGTCTAGCTCCAGAGGAGAAGGCTTAGCATTGCTCGAGGCAAAACGGAAGTTCAGGGCACCCAAGGTCACACCTAAGAAACAAATATTGAATGAATCTTCTTTGCCCAGTCTGAAGGAGGAGGCGTACTCGACGGGTTGATTCAGAGGGTGTCGTGGTTGGTGGCCTCCGGTGAAGGAAGAGGCGGTGCTGGCATTGGCGGACGCTGGAGTGGAGGCGCAGGTCGTGAGGGGCTGAGCAGGGGTGACGGGCAGTGAAGCCGGCAGAGAAGGTGCTGCTAAGTTGCTGAAATGGGGACAGAGTTGGCCGCAGCCTTGGAGAAGCTTGCCTAGCTTCTCACCGCCAAGAATGAGGACAATACATCCTCTTCTGGTGCTATTGTTCCTCAATCAGAGGCAGTCCAGAAACGGGAACTCATGCCTATCCTTGTCAAGTTGGAGGGGGTGAGCAATTACCTGAGCTGGTCCAGACGAGTGTTGCCCATTCTAAAGACAAAAGGACTGACTGGACACGTTCTGGGGGAGGTTGTTGAACCAGCTGACATGAGGAGTGCAGATTGGCAGAAGTAGAGTGCCACCAATTCATTGATCTTTGCATGGATGCTGAACTCTTTGGCTTCAGATATTGCAACATCAGTTGAGGCACTTCCCAGTGCTGCTGCGGTATGGGACTTGTTGTCAAAGAGGTACTCGGGAAAGGGAAATGTGATGTTGATGGCTCAGATTGAGAGCAAGGTACATGATGTCTGTCAGGGTGATAGGAGTGTGCTAGCATATGTTGCTGAGCTGCAGCAACTGTGGGCAGACTTGGATCAATGTGATCCTCTTCAGCTGACACACACTGCATCCTTGGCAATTGCAGAAGCATGGATTGGACGCAGACGTGTGATGCAGTACTTGAAGGGCTTAAACCCATCTTTTGAGAGCAGGAGAGCCATGTTACTACACCAGCCTGTGCTCTGCTCTCTTGATGAGGCAATTGCTGCAATGTCTCAGGAAGAGGTATGTCTGCAGCTCTCAAAGGGTGGTAGTAATGAAGCAGCTTACAAGGTAGATGAGCAGAGAGTGTGGAGGGACACTAGAGAATGTATCAATTGTGACAAACCAGGGCATCTCAAGCGCAATTGCACAGCTCCTAGAAGGGGGGGGGGAGGCAGAGGTTACAGTGGAGGCAGGGGCCATGGCAGTGAGCCTTCGTATCATGCACGCAGCAGTGGACCTCCTCATCGAGCTCACCTGGCTGCTGGGAGCGATGACAGAGCAGGTACGAGTGCAGCAGCAAGTTCTGCTGAACAGGGGGCTAAAAACTTTGGGCATTTAGCCCATTTTGTCTACACTGATGAAGGTAATCTCGCAGCCATATCTGTTGCAACACAAAGTATAGATTCAGAATGGGTACTAGATTCAGGGGCTTCGAAGCATGTCGCAGGAAATATGAGGGAGTTTAAATCATATACCCAATATCCTCTTACACATCAGGAAACTATTTGTACAGCTGATGGCACTGCACAGCCTATTAAAGGGGTTGGGACAGTAAACTGTACATCCACGATTGAGCTGTCCTCTGTCTTACGTGTTCCTGCATTTCCTATGAATTTAGTCTCCCTGAGTGTTTTAATTGATCAGCAAGACTGCCGGGTTATTCTTGACAAAGGTATGTGTTTGATTCAGGAGAGGCAGACTGGCAGGAGGATTGGGACGGGGACCAAGCGTAGAGGGCTGTGGTACATGGACCGTGGTGTACCTATCTCGGCGGAGGACACTGTGCTTGTAGCCAGTTCTGGAGACAAGGAGGCCATGGCGATGATCCATCACTGTAGGATGGGACATGTGTCATTTGATAAAATGTATCGTGTATTTCCTGATGTAATGGACGGTGTAGACCGAAGTAAGCTGAATTGTGATGCTTGTGAGTATGTCAAGCACACCAGAACCTCCTATGTGAGTAAGGTATGTCAAGCACACCAGAACCTCCTATGTGAGTAAAGGGCTCAAAAGTATAGCTCCATTTATGCTAGTGCACTCTGATGTATGAACATGTCCAGTTGTGTCAGTAAGTGGTATGAAGTACTTTGTGACATTTATCGATTGCTATTCCCGTATGACTTGGGTATATCTCATGCGTCACAAAG
This sequence comes from Stipa capillata, assembly GCA_019208055.1. Taxonomy (NCBI): domain Eukaryota; kingdom Viridiplantae; phylum Streptophyta; class Magnoliopsida; order Poales; family Poaceae; genus Stipa; species Stipa capillata. The sequence continues at coordinate 127,942 of JAGXJF010002712.1, forward strand.
ATGAAGTGTTTCAATATTTTAAGAAGTTCTCTGCTGTTGTGAAGAATCAGTTCAATGTCCAAATCAAGATTATTCGGTCTGATAATGGTACTGAGTATGTTAACAAAGTTTTTGGTGATTTCTTGTCTGAACAGGGAATTCTTCATCAAACTTCATGTCCGGACACCCCCCTAGAATGGTGTAGCCGAGAGGAAGAATCGGCATATACTGGAGGTTGCTCGATCTATGATGTTCACTATGAATGTGCCCAAATTTCTGTGGAGTGAGACTGTGTTGATTGCCACCTATCTCATCGATCGTACGCCATCCAGAATCACAGGTATGAAATCTCCATGTGAGTTGCTACTAGGTGAAACCAAATTTGTCGTGCCTCCAAAATTATTTGGCTGCACAGCTTTTGTTCGTGATCACAGGCCGTTAGTGAACAAGTTGGACCCTCGTGCTGTCAAATGTGTATTCATTGGATATCCCTCGGGTCAACAAGAATATAAGTGTTAGAGTCCTGTGGAACGCAGGACCTTTGTGAGCATGGATGTTACATTTCGGGAGTCTGAACCGTATTATGGAGAGAAGACTGATCTGAGCCTGCTGTTCAGGGATCTGGACCATCCTGCCGTTGGTCCAGAGGGGGAGAATACCTGTGGTGGTAGTGATATTGGTACTGATGTACAAGGGCAGCAGCATCAACAGCCTTTGATGGGTGTTATTCCAGTAGTGGTACAGAATACTGGCACAGTCAGAGAACAACACAGTACTGCAGGAGCAGGAGAGCAACAGCAGGAAAGGTGGCATGATCCTCCGCGTGTTTATGGCAGGAGGCAGGAGGTTAATGAACAGCAGGATGAGGGACAGCAGAATCCAGTTCAGGGGGAGCAACAGAAAGATGACTCTAATTCATCTGGAGAAAGTCAGGCTGAAGGTGGATCAGTTAGTTCAGAGGGAACTGTAGATCTGCCGATTGCACTTAGAAAAGGGACTAGAGCAGCTGCTGGTAGATCACTACAGAGGTATGGGTTTGACACTCATGACATCGGCAATTATGTGTCCTATGAGGCTCTGTCACCTTCCTACCGTGCGTTTGTTGCTTCTCTTCAGCTAGTGTCTATCCCAACTGATTGGAGAGTAGCACGGCAAGACCCCAAGTGGTGCGCCGCGATGAGAGAGGAACTTGAGGCACTGAGGAAAAATAGAACTTAGGAATTGACAGCACTTCCAGCCGGAAAGAAGGCAGTGGGTTGTAAATGGGTTTACACAGTTAAGCAGAATCCAGATGAGAAAATTGAGAGATACAAGGCGAGACTTGTAGCTAGGAGATACAGTCAGACGTATGGCATTGACTATGATGAAACCTTTGCGCCTGCAGCAAAAATGAACACAGTGAGGATTCTGGTGTCCTGTGCCGCCAACTTTGGGTGGCCACTACATCAACTGGATGTCAAGAATGCATTCTTGCATGGGGACTTACACGAGGAGGTGTATATGGAAGTCCCAGCGGAACTCATTGAGTCAGAAGTCAAAGGCAAGGTATGTAAGCTGAAGAAGTCACTTTACGGTCTGAAACAGTCACCTAGAGCTCGGTTTGACAGATTGAGACGTGCTATGTGTGACATGGGTTATGGACAGTGCAATGGTGATCACACCGTGTTTTATAGGCACTCTAAGCAGAAAATTACAGTCCTTGCAGTCTATGTAGATGATATAATAATCACTGGTGATGATGAGGTGGAGATAGCTAGACTGAAGAAGAAATTGGGTGAGGCATTTGAAGTCAAGGACCTTGGCCGACGCAAGTACTTCCTTGGTATAGAGGTGGCTAGATCCAAAAGGGGGATAGCTCTATCACAAAGGAAGTACACTTTAGATCTTCTAAGTGATATGGGTATGATGGGATGCAGGACGGCCTCAACTCCCATCGATCAGAATCATAAAGTTGAAGCTCAGTGTGGTGAACCAGTAGACAAGGAGACATATCAGAGATTGGTTGGGAGGCTGTTGTATCTATGTCATACCAGGCCTGATATAGCTTATTCAGTAAGTGTTGTGAGCAGATACATTCATGATCTCAGAAGTGGACATATGGAGGCTGTTCACAGAATCTTGAGATACTTGAAGGGAACACCAGGAAAATGACTTATGTTTAAGAGCAATGGGCACCTTGACATAGATGGTTATATTGATGCAGACTGGGCAAACTGTCTAGATGACTGAAGATCAACATCAGGCTATTGTGTCTTTGTTGGTGGAAATTTAGTGTCATGGAGAAGCAAGAAGCAATCAATAGTGTCCAGATCAACTGCAGAAGCTGAATATAGAGCTATGTCACAAGGGCTGAGCGAAATGTTGTGGGTGAGGAACCTGTTGAGTGAACTGAAGATTCAGAAGAATGAGTGCTTGAGTGTGTGGTGCGATAACAAGTCAGCTATTAGCATTGCAAACAATCCGGTTCAGCATGACAGAACCAAGCACATCGAAATTGATAGATTCTTCATCAAGGAAAAATTAGATGCCGGAATCATCAAGTTGGAACATGTGAGTTCAGGACAGCAACTTGCAGATTATCTTACTAAAGGGTTGGAACCAAAGAGTGCAATCTTGCATATGACAAGATAGGAATGATCGATATTTATCACCCATCTTGAGGGGGAGTGTTGAATAGTTGAGGCCCTTTAGTCCTGGCCATGAGGCCAATCAAAACCCTAGCAAAGGAATGGTCATAGGGGGAGCTTCTTCTCACTCTCTCTCCCTCACACCTCTCACGCCGCCACAGCCAACAGTCAAGGTGAGCCCCATCTCCACAATAAGCATAAGCGACAACTCAATTTTCTATCCTAACAAAAGCAATGCTTATAAAATATGGCGCCTGCATCCTAAATGTACATCAATCTGCTTTGAATCAAGCTACTACCTAGCAAATCTCCAATGTATTTCCCAGTTCCGCATCCATTCTCAAAACAAATGAAAACAACCTCGCCTCAACAATTTCAAGGGCATTTATGGAAACAAGCGCACTAGCAAAGCTCCACTATTATATGGGCCCCCGCCAGTTGGGCATGAACTTTACATTGCCATGCATATTTCATCAAAAAAAAATTAGCATGGCAACCTCATTCGCATTTCATCAAACACCTCTAGTGCACGCGGCAGAGGCCAGGAAAAAAAAAGCGGCACATGGCTCAGCGTCCAGACTCACTTTTACATGACGTCGAACATCTCGTCGGCAAGCTAGCGGAGGTTGTCGTCGAACGTGTTGACGCGCTTGTTGCGTGCGCGCAGTAAGGGGTCGGGGTACTGCACGACCTTGAGCGGCGGCTCGAACCGGAGGTCGGCCGCTACGTCGTGCAATAACAGCAGCAATGCAAGCCGAGTAAGAGACAGAGAGAGCAGTATAAGCTACGGCCGAGTACAGAAAGGATTTTGGCAGGCGGCAGCTAACCTGTGGCGAAGTCGTCGTCCTCGGCGGGCGGGGCGGCGGCGAGGGAGGAGCCGAACCCGCGGCGAGCGCGGGCGGCGAGGGGCGTGGCCGGGCCGGTGCGTGAGGGGGGAAGGGTCCTGAGGTGGGAAATTTCGACTAAAATCAAATCACTTTTAACTACCTGAACCTGAGCTTTCAACTTAAATCAAAACACTCTCAATTGAAAAAATCTTTCAACTGAAAATTTCCAACTTTCAACTCACGATTTGATAGCTTTCAACTATTAAAAATCAAACCTTTAACTCAAACAAGACGACTTTCATTTAGATATCTAACTTTCAACTACTAAAATCCAGGGAAAATAAATAAAAACAATCATCAAATAACACTTGATTTGGGCTCTTCTTCTGCTTCTCATCCCTACTTCCACCAAAAGCTACGACGGTTGGAGAAGGCACGGTGATAGGGAAGGACAGGAATCGCGCGCAATGGTGGTGGCAGATGCCGGCAGCGGCACTTGGCCCAGCGGAGGCCGACGACAGCAGCCTTAGGATTCTCTCTTGAAGTTGCTCTGTTTCTATATAAGGATGAGAAGATAAGGAGAGGAAGCGACAGAACCCATGAGAGAGACAGAGATACACTTCGGGCAAAGCTTCGTAAAAAAGGGATAAAATACACTTTTAGCCCCGTGCAAGCTCAATATCAAAAATGGCCCCGTTTGGAGATAAAGCTAAAAAAATTAGGCGTGAATACTCGGATGTCAACACGTGGCACGTACCGCAGGTCAGACCCGCGGCAGGCGGGCTGCCGGGGGTATGACCTGCGGTATGAGCATTCGCGCCTGATTTTTTTGGTTTTATCTCCAAACGGGGGCTATTTTTAGATTGAGCTTGCACGGGGGGCTAAAAGTGCATTTTATCCGTAAAAAAGACACCTATGTGTGCTGCTTCCCATCAAACGAGCGTTAGAAGCAGAACAAAAGAAAAGGAAAGCCGCCGACAAGGAACGAAAAAAGAAGGGAGTGTCTATTTCTAAGTCGATTTAGAAATAGTTATTTCTAATTGAATGATCCTAAGCGTTGATTCTTGATCCAATGGTTAGTGAGGTAGTTGCATATTTTAGAAATCATGTGTAACTTACGATCTAGAAATATGCAACTGAGCATAATTGAGCAGTTGCACATTTTCTATATCTAAGTTGTACTTATTTTTTTGTACAACTTAAACATAAAAAATATGCAACTCAGACAACTGAGAAATAACAAATTCTCAGTCACCTGAGAAATAGCAATTCCGAAAAAAGAAACATGCTCGTGGTCAATAGCGTTCGCTTCGAGAGAAGCCAGTGCAAATTCTTCAATTAGTGATCCCTTTGCCGGGTGGGTGATGTCGGTCTATCGAGTGTTTCGCTTTGATCGTGATCGGACGACAGTCGATTCGGTTCAGTATGACCTAGTGACTTGGGTCAATCAAGGCCTTCCGTTCCCTTAGTGGAACCAAAGGTCACTATGCTAGGCTTCTACAGCCTAGCAAGATTCGAATCTCAAGTTCGCAACAGATTGGGCCAACTATATAAGTATCCCATTAGGCCATTCCATCTAATACCTTCTACTGCCTTGTACAACCAGCCCAAATAATGTCTTACTATCTAAATAACATTAGGCCATTCCATCTAATACCTTCTACTGCCTTGTACAACCAGCCCAAATAATGTCTTACTATCTAAATAAAATGTCTCTATCTTCAGTTCAACTGGCTCGTATCTTGCACGAGCGATGTGCGGTAGTGACTTGTGTGCACCTAAGGCTTAGTGTGCTCGTACACTAGATTCATCCTTAGTTCGCTATTCAAAAGTTGTAAAAAAAATCTAAAAAAAATTGATAGCATTCACGTGCCACAAAAATTTAATTCAATACTCGACTTACACATCATGAAACACGAAAAAAGTCTAACCATAAATAGTACTAAATAGCACCCGAGCATTGTTTATTTCAAATTAGTGTTATTCACAGCTGTAATTTATCTTTTCTATTTCTTAACGTGTATGTCGAATTTGGATGCAAATCTTTATACCATGGCAAACGAATGCTGTGTAAGTGTTGCTAATAGTTTTTGATTTTTTTTATAAACTAGCACAGTGTCGCGCAATTGCGAGGGAAATATTTTTAATTATCTTTATATTTTTTATCTGTACGTGTGATATTATATCAGTACGGGAAATAAAAGTTTAACTCACGAGCTGGCCTGTTAGGCATTGTACTGAACCGTCCATTTAGGTACAGTTATGATGATCTATTGGATGTGATTTGTTTAATTATCTTTATTGTTTTACTTGTACGCGTGATATTAGATCAGTACTGATTGCGTGGGAAACGTTTTGGTTATCTTTATTTTTTTTACCTGCATGTGTGATATTAGATCAGTACTAATTGCGCATCAAACATTTTTAGTTATCTTTAATTTTTACCCATACGTGTGATATTAGATCAGTACAGAAATAAAAGTTCAAATCGCGAGTCAACCTGTACTGAGCCGTCTATTTAGGTACATTTATGAGCCGGCCTGCTAGTCATTATATCGAGCCGTCTATTTATTACAGTTATGATGATCTATCGGATGTGATCTATTTATGTACAATTATGAAGATCTATCGGCTATGATCTGTTTAGGTGCAGTTGTGAAGATCTATCGGCTGTGATCTGTTTAGGTGTAGTTATGAAAATCTATCCGCTGTGATCTATTTAGGTACAATTATGAAGATCTATCGGCTGTGGTCTAGTAATAATAAAAGGGTCTACCAAATTAACGATCCGATGTTTTACTTTTCTGTGATAATTTCTAGCATCTCTATATTTTTTCTATTGTATTCTGCTTTTAGTATATAATAGATTTTTAAATAGCGAAGAGGTCTAACATACGAGCGTGCCTGAAACGCTCAGCGACAGTCACACAAAGTCTCTTTTCTCCAAATCTGTCAATCCGTAGCCACGGTGATCCATCGAAAACCTTTCTCCAAATCTGGCAGGTCGCCTGACCCGTTCCATTTCGGGCAAGCCGCGAGTGGGCGAGCAGGCGAGAGTCGAGAGGCGATGCGAGTGCAAAGCATATATACCCGCGTGTCGGTACGTGGTGGAGGGGCGACGTCTCGGCTCGTCGATCTAAACTATCGATCGATCGCCAATTGAAAGCGAGAGTGCCCGTTCACTCGGATATGATGCATGCCTTGCTTTGCTGGACACCACAGCATTACAGCTGTGTGTTGTTCTTCACTGTCAAAGTGTGCATTTGTGCAACAGACGAGGAAAAAGAAAAGAGAGGAAAGACAAAAAGGAACGGAGTGCATGTCTTGTGTGTGTGGCTCATCCAGTGAGAAGAGTGGTTTCTCAATGTTCTAGCGATTGATTTAGATGTTAGTTAAACAGCATAGATTAAGAACGTGGTTAATCTTGTTCGAAAAGGCAAGGACGTGTAATTGCTACCACCCTCAAAATTTGACGTGGTAATTAAGTACCAAAACCGCATACTGCATGTGTACTTACTACCCGACAGTAGCTACTACGTATATCAAGCGAAGGTCCAACATCTAATCCTATTTAGAAGAGCTTATACTCTTAACTCTTTGACTAAAGCAGGTGGAGTTACCTCACACGGTCTAACTCTACCAAAATAGTAGTAGAGTTGAGCCTCTGCTCTACAGTGTAAATCGGTGGAACGGTAAAATACTCGCTTTACCCACTCCATTTACACCCGCACCCCTTTGGATTTAAAGTAACCCTGAAATTTAAAGTAATTACACCAAAACTATTATTAGGCAACCCCAAACCAGTCACCCTTCCTCTTGCTATCTCCTGTGTCCTCGACTCCCTCAGCCATCTCCTCTCCTAACTTGATGGCACATGAAACCCTAGATGGTGGCCCATCCTCCTCACGGTGGCGCTTCCTCTCCTAGGCAGTGGTGGCGGAGGCCGTGACTCTCCAAACCCTCCTTGTCCTCTCTCGGATCCGAATGCCTCCTCTCTTCTAGACCTAGGTGGCGGCACACCGTACCTCCCCTCCGGCTACCGTTGCATCATTCTCTCCAGCAGCAGCGACTCAATTGACCGGCACATCCTCCTCTCTAGTCATGATGCATTAGACTCTAACGGTGGCGCATCTTTCTCTCGTGGCTAGGCGTGGCGGCGTTTCCTCTCAGGCAGCATCGCATCCAACCCTCGTGTGTGTGAAAATTATTCATGTGTGTTTTTTTAGTTATGGTTATGGAAATTATTCATGTGTGTGTTCTAAAAAAGATGTTTATGTGTCTAGTTTGTATAACTTGTTTATGAAAAGTCATGATGTAATTTGTGCAATATGTAAATTTTCCAATTTGCTCTAGAGTTTGTTCAATCTGTTTCCAATTCTGCATATGATCCGAAATTTTCATGGATAATTCTTGTTTTTGTTAGATTTGTAGTTCATTATGATATGATCCGAAATTCTATGTATGGACTAATGATCGTTGTATCTTTACCTCTGGTGCTAATTGATCGGCAGTCGTGACAAGTGCAAAAAGTAGCGCTACTAGTAAGCAAGGGTAGTATGGACTTTGCACACAAAACATTCAAAACATGAATCTGAAGTCAATCTACTACCAAAGAGTTTCTTGCAGCTCCACAGTTTAGAGGCGGAGTGGCGTTTGAAAATAAAGTGAAGTGAAGATGACGTGGAGCTCTCCCAAACAAGATGTATAGCTCCTACCTCCTAGTACTTTTCTAGTTAACCAATGGATTGGAAATTTCTCGAAAGCTGTTCTATCATTTCTTTCTTCTTTTTTTGAAACTCGATCGATCATTTCGGAGTTGGTTTAGCGGTGTACTCGCCCTCCCGAAATGGAAGCACCTCAAAAAGGAGCAGACTTTCTCCTATCCAAACAAGGCAAGGTTTGCAAGTGGCAAGCCAACCGAAAATAGGAGCATGTGGTGATTCCAACATAAACATGCGCGTAATACGTATTACCAATCCCGCCCTCACGCGCCTATATAACACAAGAGCCGGCCGATCAATGAAAAACCCAAGAGCGCAGCAATCCATCCGTCCGACTTGTCTCTGCTCTGCTCCTCGACACACTACCAGGTAGTACAACACTTGTCTCTTCAGCTCAAGAAAAACCTGACTACGATGGCCAGGATAATGTGCGGCCGCGCCGGCGAGCCAGCCGTGCGCAAGGGCCCGTGGACGCTGGAGGAGGACCTCATCCTCGTCAATTACATCTCCCAGCACGGGGAAGGCTCTTGGGACAACGTCGCGCTCTCTGCTGGTAAGACTTAATGATCAATTCGCATTCTTGAAAGTCGAATTGATCGAACCTTAACAGAGTTTTCTTCTCTCTGTGATGTGTCAATTCGATCAGGTCTGAACCGGAACGGGAAGAGCTGCAGGCTGCGGTGGCTGAACTACCTCAGGCCGGGGCTGCGGCGCGGCAGCATCTCGTTGGAGGAGGACGTGGTCATCAGGGAGCTCCACACGAGGTGGGGGAACAAGTGGTCCAAGATCGCCAAGTACCTCCCCGGCCGGACAGACAACGAGGTCAAGAACTACTGGAGGACCAGGATACACAAGAAACCGCACGACAGCCAGCTGCTGCAAATGCAACCGTGCCTGGACGCCATGGCCACCAGCGAATCGGCGTTGACGAGCCAGGTCAGCTCCACTGTCGGAGACGGGTACGTGCAAACGAGCTTCCCTTACCCCGAGCTGAGCTGGGACGCCGACCACAACGAAATGGCCGATGTGGGCGCGATACCGACGCAGTTCTTCTCGTCGGAGTTCAGTGACAACTTTTGGAACATTGCCGACCACTTCTGGGAGACTCTGCCGTTGTCAGACACAGTGTATGAGGCACTATAGACTCGTCAAACCGCTACAACTGGCGAAATATACAGAGAAACTATATCGAACGCGATCTGTTATTCTGTACTTGTATACGGTCATTTGGCGAAGCTTGGTCTCGTCTTTTTTTGGCGTTCGTTTTTTGGCGAGGTTAAAGCTCTGCACTTGCTGGACCCAGTGACTTCAGATGCTAGAACCTAGAGCTACTGGCGAGAACAGTAAGTAGTAGAGTACATGCAGTTCCTTTTCTTTTGGGGCATATACTGCTATCTGTAGTGTACCACTAGTAGTACTACTGATACATACTTTTGTGCGAAGAAGACTCTGCTTAATCGGTTAATAATTCAAGGAAAGGAGTACAAGAAGTACTGAAATGGATTCTATATTCTATATTTATTGTTGGTGCTAGCTGGTAACTCGTGGTTGCTCTGCTCAGTGAACAACTGAACGTGGTTAGCAAACGCATGTGCTCTCGATCAGCGGTTTGTAACACACTCCGAAACCGGCAGTTTGGTGAGCTCCTTGTTGTACCCTCGTGTCGAATTTCTCATTTCATGCTAACTATCAGCGTGGACAGCACATCACTTCGTGTTTGTATAGAAAGTAGCGGCAGTTGGGCAAAGAGCCTTCCTACCTAGTGTTCTACAAAAAGATGCTTGCGGTACATTTCTTGTGGATGGAGACGGAACATATGTGTTGCACTTAGAGCAAATTTGCGTTTCTAGTAATATTTTGTTGTTTCTGCTAAAAATAAAGAGCATGTACCAAGTCCAACTAACTGCTATTTCCAAATACAGAAGAAAATAAATACTTTTAAAAAGCCACAAGAGTGTCAAACCGAGCCATATAGTACATATAAGAACAGTCTTACAGAGCAGTTTTAAGATTAGAAAACTACAGGGAAGAATTGCCCAGAGAATCACTACTTGTTAGGCAAGCTGATCGCCGTTCTTTGTGTTTCGTTCTATCCAAACTTTTGCCTTTGCTGAATGCACAACCAAATGGGGAAGGGAGCATCGAAGATTTCGAGAGTAACCCCTGAAATGGGAAATTGGACACGAGTTTATATAAGGACTGCTGATCAAGGAGGTGCCCGAGTAGTCGATTCAGAGAATAAAAACCACTGAGGTCGAGAGAACAGGTGCACATGCATATGCTATCCAAAGCAAATGCAGAAAAAGCAGTTAGGCCAAATCAAGGCAACGACTTTGTAGTCTTCACGAGTTCACCAGAACCTCTGTTTTGACCGTGGTTTATGGCCAATATTTTTTTTGTAAATCCGGAGACAAATTGTCTCAAGCTATTAAGTCGAAGAGAATTACCCAGTAAATTTATAGCCGATATTTTTATTTCATAAATGGTTCGACCATAAAAAGAAGGAAAAACAAAAAAAAATAAAGTTAGAACAGGTATAGGGTGGGTGTGGCGTACCCGGTTTTAAGGCTGGATACTCCCTTGTGATTACCGTACCAGTCCCTGGATCAGTAGCCGGTACGCACAAGTTAACATGTATATCATTGTCATACATACGTAAATCAGTAAACTCTATGTAAATAGACCGTCAAGGTCGATCGTCTGATACCTGTAGCCCAACGGCTATAAACTTGCAGCGGAAAATCAAACGGTGATGTGGCCCATCAATATGCCATACCCGATAGGCAACTGACTGAGGTTACGCCCTAACTTTCGCGATCGTTATCGTATCTTCGGAATTGATGTCTCCTTCGTCTGGCCAAATCAACAAGCCAGGTGAGTACATTGAATGTACTCGCAAGTATCGCACAGGGGAAATAACAGATGTATTTTATGCAAGGCTTGTTCGAGAAGTGGCTCTACACTAGGTTGGATGTTGTGTAGAAAAGTAAGTTCTTAATCGAAATACAGAATAGTAGATTCAAGAGCATTTTCGAAATCAAATTCGTCTCTGTCGAGACAGCATTCGGTGCTGGATAATCCAGCAGAACAGTCGTCAACTAGAGGCCGGTAGCTCCTTCTACCGCATCGAACAATCCTTACAACCTACCCGCGCTACCGCCTCGCGGCCCGGGCTAGGTTTTCTCTTCTGCAGTTCCTCGCTACCAGACTGTAGCTTAAACTGCTCACTGTGGACACGTCATGCCCACGTCCTAAGTCCCATTCCCAGGTTTTCGCAAATAAAACTCAGTCTAACCAATGTGTGGCCTTACCAGTTTGTATCCATAACTGAGGACGCGGCTATTCGAATAGTTTTTAACGCTCTGCAGAGGTTGTACGGCTTTACCCACAAGATGTAAGTCACCATGGGTATACTTCGTGACGTATACTGACAGGGATATTACAACAAGACCCTTCGCCCGCTTCCATACTAGAACTGGACCCGCTAGATGGGTAACCCAACTTTTACGTCCCGGACCAAAAATGGGACTCTCCACCTTTGTGTCGAACAACTCCCTATGTCCCAGACAGTGGAGGCTCTCTAGAGATCGCAATCCATCTAGTCACTATACTTCCTACTGCCCACGGGTCCAGATTCTAATATTTGACGGGATACTAAGCTAAGTCCTTCCCATAAAGGACATGTCGACGTACGGTATGGAACTGGTTTAGCGGCACTTAGGTTCGGTCCTTGATTGATTCGAGCAAGATTTCATTTTCGTCCTCGACGACCATGCCACCATCAGGTACTCTACATCCCCAAACTGCCCTTACCATTCTCACCCGAATCAAAATCATCTCCCATTTTGTTTAGGGTTTTGACAAACATCACTTTCAAACATCACCTCAGAGTGCACTTACAATCCGAGGGTTTTAATCCCATGTCAGAGGAAGTTTGAATAAAATTTGGTTTTTAACTATAGCAGGTCTAAGCATGGCTAATGCCTATATCCCTATTATTTTGTCGGTCGTATGACAACTAACTAAATTTTGTCTAGGGTTACAATGGTCGGATTTCCAGACCTAGATCATATGCATCTACTGGGTATAGCTAAAACTAGCATAAAATATCGTTGATATCCACATAGCATGCAAGTTTCGCAACCAATATAATTTATTTTACACATATGGGATTCAACATGATCAAGGTGGGAATGCTTGCCTGGCAATATTGGCCGTTCCTGAGTTTGATCTTGAAACGACAATTGTCCAGAGATCTTCCACGCGATTCGTCATATCGTTGGAACTACATGTTTCAGAAATGTCGTATAACTCATCGGTGCGAGGTAAAAATCAAGAACACCAAATGTAAAACCAGAATAATCAGCTCACGCAATCATAGCGCGTTGGATTAGCTATTTGATTTTAGGGAGCTTTAGAATGTTAGAAATAGGTGTCTTAGGTCACCACGACCAGGAAGTATCGACTTTAAGTTTCTGCCGGAATAGAATTTCAGTGGCTTGGAAGATCGTTAAGGTTTGTGTGAGAAAGGTTTTCATCATCATGTGAAAAGAAGGTCTTCGCAGGTTTAGAGACCAGCTCATTTGATTAGTACTCAGTCCATACCCTAGGTGCTCCTAGTTTAAAGATCTATTAGGGTTTTCAGGGAGGCGAGAAGGGGTTAGCCTTACATGAAATAAGGGTTTTATAAGGCCAGCAGGGAGAATCCACGTTAGTATTGCATGAATTGATGATTTACTTTTATATACGTAAGATAAATTTTGCTGCTAAGGTTCATATACCTTAGGATTGTCATATCTTGCTAGGACAACGCGATAGTATTGATGGAGAATATTTTAGGTTCTTATGTGACATGCTCTGCATAAAGAATGTATATATACCACCGTTGAAAAGGCAAAGCATGGTTTCTACTACTTTAACACCATTAGATCTTATATCTAAAGTACTACTGGACCCGAATACTAGATTTTGTTTTTGAAGATTTTCAGGAAAAAGAAATGATTTGTTTGAAGTGAAAATAAAGGAGGTATATATATAACCTGCATATTTGAAGTACGTTTAAATTCGTAATTCGAATAACTTCAAATTTGCCAAAATTGGTTCGGAGAGAGAGCTCATGAGAATTTAGGATTTTAGGGAAAAGAGTGGGTCAATTTGGGCGTATGTTTCAGAGGAAATCAACATCCGAAAGATAGCTACTTAGAGGGTGTTCGCTGCTTTACAGAGAGCTAGTTATGGAGTGATGTAGGAAACATATTTGTTAGAATGCGCCTTTAGCACTCGGGAAACGCCAAACAAGAAGGCTCTGGAGGGAATACGTCTTCGGAACAGGGAATGCGCAAGAGGGAAACTTGCCTTGGTTCAATTGGACATGTGGGGGTGGTTCCTTGGAATAGAGAGGGGGAATAGACCGGCGACCTTACTCACCGTGGCGGCGCTTTGACGTCGGAGGCTAGTCGCCGGTGCCGCGGAGGCGAGGCCAGGAAGGCACGGCCGGTTGCTGGAAGAGGAACTGGCCTCCTACCAGTGCTAGGGTGGCAGCGACGGCTTACTGGTGGCAATAGCTAGTGCTAGAGGCGGGCGGCCATGACCTGGGTGAGGTGAGGGCGGCGGCAAGTTAGCCGAGGAGCGGCAGGGTTGTCCATTGCGGCAGATCCAAAGGTTCAGTAGCATGCGACCTTGCTACTGGTGGCGAGGGAGAAGGAAAGCTCGACGGCCTGGTCGCTCAGTCGTGGCGGCGGGGAGAGTAGAGGCAGACCCGACGACAGCAGCTCGGAAGCTCAAGATTGGAGGGAGAGGAACGGGCCGCTGGGGTTCGACCTGAGAAGAAGGATAGGGCTTGGGAAGGCGGAGCTCGAGGAGGGTTGGCAGCTCGGCATAAGCAATGGGGAAGAGAAGATAGCTCGGGCTTGTGCTTAGCAGGAGGAAGGAGGGCCAGAGAAGAGAAATGGAGGAGTAGGGAGCGGGGCATCCTTGCTTCGGCTTGTGCTGGTCTAGAAGGGAGAGGGGGCTGGAGAGGAGCAGTGGAACTGGGGCATGTGGTCACCGAGATTTGGGGCTGCGCTACTGTTGTTGGTGCTGGAGGTCAGTAGGGGAGTTTCACCGACGGCGGTAGGGAGATGAGGTGGCGCGGTGGTGCAGTGCCGCACAGGGAAGTTAGGCCGGTGCATGAGAGGATTAGGCGCCGGCTTCCATTAAAGAGCATGTGGCGCTGCTTGGCCTCGGGAGCAATGCCCGGTAGGGAAAAAGAAAGAAGAAATGGGAGAGAGGAAGAAGGGTTTCGGGAGGAAAGGAGTGGGGAGAAATGGGTTGGAAAGGTGAAAATGACGTGTGGGTCTTGGGCCCACATGGAGGTGAAGTACTAGGTGTTCGGTTGGTACATCATGTGTGGATTTAGCAAAGAACGGAAATGCTCACAGGGGCAGGACAGAGGACATGACTCAACTTGGGTGTGTCGCCCTGCATTTGACTTCTTGTAGAACACAGACTAGGTTGAGTATAATAAGTCAGCACATTAAGTAATAGCAAGAGAGGAGCTAGCACTGCATTGAGTTGGAGTAGCAAGGGAGTAGTGCAGATATTTGGTCAGCACAGGAACATTGATGAGAAGCTAGCCACGTTGGAATTTATGGCACTTGGTTTGGTCACCTACACGTGATATATGTTTATGTGCAAACTGTTGCACCCCCTAGCAGGTTTGAAAGATGCTCTTGTGTAAGAATAGGTGCTGGTTGGAGCAATGGACTAATGCCTCGTATATGCCTTTACACATAAGTGACTTAGCAAAATTTATTACACGAGAAGGCTTGACTCTGATTACAAGCTGTGAAGTTAGTGTCGGCGAGATGTCTCTCGGACAGTAAGTTTGGGCACCCCGGGTCGGGAGACCGAGGTGCTAGGGGGAGACTTGGGGAACGAAGCCAAATATCCACAGGGCCTTTACCCAGCTACCGTCGAAGATAGAAAGGGACTTTAGTGAATGCGTAGTGGAAGTGTGTTTTTTTCTCTCGTTCATATGGGGTGCCAACTTGCCCTTATATAGGCAAAACTGGCTTACAAGTGTAAATACATTGCTACCCCCTAAAAGGTTACAGTCTTTTTCTAGCCTGTGTCACCGTACGTCGGCCGAATATGTACTCTCCACCTCGTCGCTACCTACTATATGCGCCGGCATATTCCTAGATTCGCCTCGCCAGTACGGCCCGTCCCCGCCCTTGCCGTCCTCCGTGCCCGCGCGTCGTCCGTGCTGGACGAACTCGCCTCTCCTTCCTTCTTCCTTCTCGTCCTAGCCGAGGTGCCCTCTCACCTCGTCCGTGGCGGCCGACGTACTCCCTGCTCCTGTACCTACATCGCCTTACCGGGATGACTTTGCACCGTCCAAAGCCCATCGAAGATCCCTGTAGAACATAGCACTTGTTAAACATAATACGTACAAAAGGAGGGGGTACCTCGGCCTGAGGGCTTAGCTGGACTCCCCCAACACCAGCCCCTTGCAGGTGCGAATGGCGAGGAGATCGACGCCGCTCGCGCCCGCATTCTTCCTTTAGCGGGAGTCAGAGAGCCCCGGGCGAGGTGCCCCTCTCAACCTTCCCGGCTTCCGGTCTTCTCGCTCACCCGTTTCCACAAATTCCGCCTCGCGTTCCGGGCCGTAACCGCTCGACCCGCTTGACCCGCCTCCGCCCGTTACTCCGCCTCGGGGAGCGGACTGCCCCGGGCTATAAATACCCCTTCGCACCTTTCCTGCGGCTGTACCGCTCGTTTCGCCTGCACCTCGCCGCTCCCCGTACTGGGTTCTCTCGCCAAGATTCGCCGCACGGACTGGGTTGCACTTAAGCGCCTTAGGGACGACTTGACGCTGGAACAGGAGAAGTCTGACATGGCGTCCAGCAAAGCCGCTGCGGTCACAAAGAAGGGGAAGAAGCCGGCCGAGGTCTCCTACACCCGATGGCTCGGGGTGACCCAAGCGTCGGACACCACAATATCTCGTCTCAGCGCAGCGGGATGCTTCCCTCTGGGGTTGGACGAGCACGGGCCGGCCCTCCCCGAGGAAGGAAGCACACGGGCTACCCCGCCGGAGGGACATATCGTCGTCTTTGCCAACCAGTTCCGGGCCAGGCTCTCCTTCCCCGCCACGCCCATAGTCCAGCTCGTCCTGGACCACTTCGGCCTCGAGATTTCGGACCTCAACCTGACCGCCATCTCTCGTCTGGCAATCTTCGAGTTCGCGATGAAGTTGATGCGGCTAGACAGCACGGCGGCATGCTTCGCCATGTTCCACGAACCGGTGATGACGACCTCGGCCATTCACAACGGCGCCCACTCCCTTTTCAGAACGATCGGATTCCGAGGATGCCGAGGTTTTGACGCCTTGTACCCGGCGATGGCATTGAAAAACAAGTGGAAGAATTGGAAGAACGAGTGGTTCTTCTACCGGGTTGGCGACCTCGGCTTTACCGGTAGCAAGGTCGCCCCCGGCTATACTACTCGCACGCCGGTCGCCTCCTCGGCGGACTTGACGAGACGCGACGCTCTGAAGGTGATGAGCCATCAACTCTCGTCGCACGACCTGGTCGAGGAGTACCTTCTCCTGAGGATCCGGCCCCTCGCCATCGGTTGGAGGATGAAGTGTTCACCCATCCCCGAAGGACAACCTCTCGGGCCCTGTCCCTTTTACGGGTACGAGCCGACGAAGGGGTACGACCTCACCCGGGCGGAGCGGGACGCGAATCTCCTCCTGGGGCGATACTTGCCGTCCGAGGCGGCGGTCGTCTCGAAGATGATCGCTGTTCGCCGGAACCGAGCCTGCGAGCTGTTCAAATGGGAGGTTCCTCCTCGCCCAGACATCGCTCCGTCCGGCGACACTAAGGTGGGAGACAAGAGGAAGCGGGCAGGCAAAGCCAGCCCCGCGGAAGATGAAGCAGAAAAGCCTCGCCGCCGAGCTAGCGGGCTGAGACGACGACGACGCCGACAGCGACCGTCGCGAGTTGCCCGCTCCTGGTGGAGCGAATACCGAAGAGTCTGACGACGACGAGGAGTCCGAGGAGGAGTCGCGCGTTGGGAGCGACGAGGAGCCCCCCGACGAAGAAGCAAGACGACGTGGTGATCAAGACGGGCCCAGGCGCCGGTAAGGGACCGATGGGCGGTCTCTTCACCGTGATGCACTCGACGGCTGTGACTCAAGACCGGTTCTCTTGGGAATCGTCCTCTTCGTCTTCGTCCGATGTCGACATCGACAACGCCGTCGAAGTCGCCGAGGACGACGTCGCCGAGGGGTCCCTTCAAGACCCCATGGTTCCTCGGACGCGGTCGCCTCCTAAGGAGCCTCATGCGGGCCAGGCTGTGCCCGAGGGCACGGCGCCAGAGGAGAGCGCGCCTCTGGCGGGGACGTCCAAGGAGAGCTCGCCCGAAGGCGCGTGTGCCGAGGCTGGTCTGGTCGGGGCGTCGATGGCCGAGGGGGCCTTCGCTCCCGATCTTCCTGGCGCAGTGGTGACGGTGCTTTCTTCGTCGTCCCCGAAGGGAAAGACGAGGAGCAGGAGCTCTCTTGAATCGACTCAACCGCCTCGCCCTCGTGTGGAGTTGTCTGGTCGACTCGGGCCGAACTTCTTTGCCACCTCGCCGCTGGAGCTTGACCTCGTGAGTCACCCCCGGGCGAGACTATCCGAAGAAGATGTGGCGGCGAGCTTCACCGGGATGTCAGCCCCTCAGGTCGGAGCGGCGGCACAGGCCGCGGCGCTGAAGGTAAACTCGACTGTCCTTAGTTTCTTTCGGTGGGTGGATACTGACGCTTTTCTTTCAGTGCCTGTTCGCCGCCGAAAAGCTGACGCTCTTGGAGGCGCGCGCGGCCGACGTCGAGGGCCCCTTGGCCGAGGAGCGGGCCCGTACTGCCGATGTTCTGCACGCCCTAAGCGCTGAAGGGGAGAAGTCGGCCGCGCTCGCCACGCGCCTGGACGAGAAATCCTCCGAGGTAGAGCTCCTGAAGACCAAGCTGAAGGCGATGGAGGAGCGCGCCGTTCGCGCGGAGGGGGATCTCGCCATCGAGCGCGGAGGGGCCGAGGCAGTGAAAAAACACGCCTCTGAGGCGGAGCAGTCGCTTGCATCCGAGAGAGGAAAGGCCGAGGCGGCGGCAACGTTGCTCGCCTCGAAGGAGAAAAAATCTGCCTTGGCCCTGAGGGAAGTCGAGCAGCTCCGCGCCGACCTCACCCTGGTGCACGAGAGGCTCGGTTTCCTTGCTGACCGAAACTCTCGGACTCACCGACTCGTGTCAGGGCTATGTCACGCGGCGCATGTGACTTCGGACGTGGTCGGGCTCGACGTCGCCCCCTTCAGCTGCGACGACCCAGAAGCTTACACCGTGGAGGGCCTCAAGTGGGCGACTCGGGTCTGCCACGACACCCATCTGGCGACCCTGCTCTTCGCCCAAGACAATGCCCGGGCCGCCGCAGAGCTGTTGCTTGCCTGCTCCTTCCTGGCGACTCGCTCCGAGCCCTCCGTCTTCTCGGCTCCGGGCTATGTCACCCCGAAGACGGCTGAGGTGGTTGGGGTCCGAGACAAGTTCAAGGGCGAGGCTGACGCCTTCATGTCATCGGTTTGGGGGTCGCGCAAGAAGGGGCAGAAGTATGTGGAGGGGATTTAGAAGTCCCGGAAGCGGCCGAGCGCAGGTGCGAGCTCGAAGAGCGTGGAGGGCGCCTCGGGCGGAAGGCCGGCCACGTCATCCCCGCCGGCAAAGGTTTAAAGTTCGCCTTTGGCACCGGTTAACAAACATTTCTTGCCTTTTTGTCGCTGCGTCGACGTGCCTGCCGCTTGTGGCGCTTTTGTGAACTCGCCGTGTGGCGCGAAGTTTTTTGGTTAAATCATTTGAGTTGGCAATGTTCATTTTTATCGTGCTTGTTTGCAGACTACGTCGTCGCGACATAAGTCGCCTGCGGGGCGACGCGGTTCTCGTCCTTCTGTGGCCATGTCGCATAAGCACTGCTTGGCTGCCCTGTCGGCTACTCGGAGGGGGAATGACGGGCCTGGGGAATCCGTGGAGGGTGTCACCCTGGCCCCCGTCGCAACTCGGGGAAGTAGCTTGCTCGCCATGGTCAGCGAGGAAGTCGAGGGTGGCGACTCGGCTAAAGCCCAAGGAGACGAGGACTTGGTTCTTTTGGCCCTTGCCGTTGAACTGTCTAACGACGCCGAGTAGAATTGCTCTAATGTTTAGTTCGTCCCAGATTCTGGGACGTTTCTTTCGACTTAGTAGTTTTTTTCGTCGTTTTTTCGTCTTTTTTTGTCGCGCTAGACGCGACTTGTAATCCATCGTGGACCGAAGGGGCGCCTTCCCCCACCAAAATAAAGGGGCGACCACGAAGTAATCGTGGTCGCCTCGCTTTGTAACCGCATATCCGATTACTTATTGTTGTTTTTATACAATGGGCGAGGTGCTTCTAGTTTGGACGGGTTGCGAGGTAGTGTAGGGCCGTCGAATGTCTTTCCTCGTCGACTACGATGCTGTTGGTAAAGCCGAGGCGGTCGACCCTCTAGGAATCTTTAAAGCGTGGCCACAATCTTAGTCGCCGCTAAGTCGGGGCGCGGCGCGGGGCCGTGTCACCGCTAGGTCGGGGCGCGGCGCAGAGCCGTGTCGCCAATCATGAACATAACAAGCTGTTGACATTGTCAACCAAAAAAATACGGTTGTTTACAAGGACGACATCCTTTTTAGCTGGCGTAGCAGCAGTTGGTCACGTGGCGAGATCAGATATAGTACTTCCTGAGGTTGTCGCTGTTCCAGCTGTGCTTGAGGACGACTCCGTCTAGGTCCTTCAGGCGGAATGACGACGGCCGAGACGAGGAGACGACTTCGTACGGGCCTTCCCACTTGGGGGCGAGCTTGCCGTCGGCTTCAGGATTGAGCTTCTTTTTGAGCACCAGGTCGCCCACTTTTATTGGCCTTGGTTTCACCATCTTGTTGTAATGTCTTGCTGTAGCGGCTTGGTATTGGTCGATGTGGAGGGCGGCGCCGTGTCGTATCTCATCGAGCCCCTCGAGCGATGTGAGGTGATTATCGTTGTCTGGTGACCCGCGCACACGAAGGGATTCCAACTCGACTTCGGCCGGGGTGACAGCTTCTTCGCCAAACAGCAGTTTGAACGGTGTGTGGCCCATCGCCCGGCTGACCGAGGTGCGAGACGACCACAAGACATTAGGGAGCTCATCTGCCCATCTCCCGGCGGGGAGCTCGAACATGCGCCGGCGTAGGCCTGATAGAATGATGCCATTTGCCCTTTCTACCGCCCCGTTAGCTTTGGGGTTGGCGATCGAAGCGAAGCAAAGCTTGATGCCGAGGCCGGTACAGAATGTTCTGAAGTTTGCCGCGTCGAACTGGGTCCCGTTGTCCACAGTGAGCTCGCGCGGGAGGCCGAACCGACAAATGAGATTTTTCCAGGCAAACTTTTGCACGACGGCCGAGGTGATCTTTGTCAGTGGTTCTGCCTCTATCCACTTGGAGAAGTAATCCAGGGCGATGACGACGAATTTGGCACCTCGGCTCGCCATTTTGAAGGGGCCGATGAGGTCCACTCCCCAGCGGGCTAGGGGCCACGAGGGGGAGATGGTGCCGTCGCTGGTCTGTTAGTGCCTCGGCCCATCCACTGGCAAGCCGGACAGTGCCGTACCAACGTCTGGGCGTCAGTCAACGCCGTAGGCCAGTAAAAACCGGCGCGGTAAGCTTTGGCGATTAGGGACCGCGGGGCGAGATGCGAACCGCAGAGTCCCTGGTGGATCTCCTTGAGCAGATTCTGCCCTTCTTCAAGTGCAAGGCATCTCAGGAATGGGGCGCACTCCCCCCGCTTGTAAAGAGAGCCCTTGTGGATGATGAAACTCCGAGCGCGCGTGGTGAGGCGCCGTGCTTTGGCTGGGTCCTCGGGTTCCTTCTCCGAGACAAGGTATTCTTCGATCGGGGTCCTCCAGTCTTCGGGCAAGGCGGTGCTGATGGCGGACCCCGCCTCGGGCGAGATGATGTTGACGTCGGACAGGGCCTCGGTCGAAGCGACTGACAGGGTCTCGCTGAACGCGCCAGGGGGCGGGGTGGTGCCGCCGCTCGCCGCCCGGGCCAGGAGATCGGCCTCGAAGTTGTCCCCGCGCGGGATGCTCTGGATACCCCTTCGTCGGATACGTGATGTACCTCGTGGCGCCTCGGACGTCGCTGCTCGGCCTCAGTCTTCTCGCTCCCCAGGTACGCCTGCGACGCTCTGGCCTCTTCCCTTCACAGAATCTGCCCTTCTTCAACTCTGGCGTACACCTCCATGATGTCGTACAGCTGCTCGATGCGGGAAGGGCGCTTCCTCTCAAGTTTGTCGGCCAGGGCCTCATTGTTGATGCCTCGCCGCGCCGCCTCACAGATTGTCTGTTCGGCTACCCCCTTCACCTGGCATTGGACCACGAAAAAGCGGCGCTGGAAAGCGCGGATGGTCTCGCCCGGTCACTGCCTGAGGTTGCTGAGATCCGTCGAGGTCATCTCCTTGTTTCGGCACCCCTGGAAATGCCCGTGTAACTTGTCCCGGAGTTGTTCCCACGAGTAGATTGTACGAGGCTCCAGGCCGAGGTACCATGCCTGAGCGATGCCGGTGAGGGCGAGGAGCAGGCTTTTCGCCATGATGGCCTCGCCACCGCCGGAGGCCATCACGGCCGCCTCGTACACCCTTGTGTATAGGACCGGATCCGTCGTGCCCGCGTACTTCGGGAGGTCAGCGGGACGGAACTTAGGCGGAAACGGGACCACCATGAGCCCTGGGCTCAGCGGGCTCGCCAAGCTTGTGAGGTTGACGATCTCGACGCGCCTCGTTCACTCCTGCTCCTCGTGCGCTTTGCCTAGGCGCTGTGTACTTGCGCCTGGGCCTGCATTGCCGTCATGCGTCGTATCTCGAGCGACCTACTGGTTCCGAAGCACGGTCGCCTTGAGGCGCGCCGCCTCGTGGTCCGCCTCGCCCATGTATGCGGCCGCCCGGGCCTGTGCTGCGTCCAGATCCTTGAGGAGGGACTCGGCCACGGAGGAGGGGGCGAGGACCTCCGCTCGGGCGGCAGCCTAGTCGGCGGCCAGCTGACGACGCAGTCCCTCCACGGCGAAAACCTCCGGCGGGGGCGGTGGGGTCGGCCATCTGCTGAGACTGAGAGTTCGCTTTTAGGGCTTCCAGCTCCGCTGCCTGGAGGCGCGCCTGCAACGCCGCCGAGTTTCTTGCCGCTTCGTCGGCCTGTCGGCGCAGGTCCTCCACCTCATCCGCCAGGGTCCGCCCGCCCGAGGCCCCCGCCGGGGGCGGCACCCGTGCCTCGGAGGGTGGGACGGCAGCCTGTGACCCGCCGTCGGCCGCGACTCCGGAGGTGAGCTCGCCCGGACGATCGGGACCGCCCGGGGCGGCCCTTGCTGTTTCCACGTTCGTTTCGCCCTCGGCCGCGGGGGAAGGGAGCTGGACCCCGCGCTTGCCGCTCACCGCTGCCTTCCGCCTAGTCGTGGTTGCACCCTTCTTCGGTCGAGGCGGCATGATGGAGACCCGTTTCAAGAAGTACTTCGCCCCTTCGACCCCACGGTCGGCGCCAACTGTCGGAGAGATGTCTCTCGGACAGTAAGTTTGGGCACCCCGGGTCGGGAGACCGAGGTGCTAGGGGGAGACTTGGGGAACGAAGCCAAATATCCACGGGGCCTTTACCCAGCTACCGCCGAAGACAGAAAGGGACTTTAGTGAATGCGGAGCGGAAGTGTGTTTTTTTCTCTCGTTCATATGGGGTGCCAACTTGCCCTTATATAGGCAAAACTGGCTTACAAGTGTAAATACATTGCTACCCCCTAAAAGGTTACAGTCTTTTTCTAGCATGTGTCACTGTATGTCGGCCGAATATGTACTCTCCACCTTGTCGCTACCAACTATATGCGCCGGCATATTCCTAGATTCGCCTCGCCGGTACGGCCCGTCTCCGCCCTTGCCGTCCTCCGTGCCCGCGCGTCGTCCGTGCTGGACGAACTCGCCTCTCCTTCCTTCTCGTCCTAGCCGAGGTGCCCTCTCACCTCGTCCGTGGCAGCCGACGTACTCCCTGCTCCTGTACATACATCGCCTTACCGGGACGACTTTGCACCGTCCAAAGCCCATCAAAGATCCCTGTAGAACATAGCACTTGTTAAACATAATACGTACAAAAGGAGGGGGTACCTCGGCCTGAGGGCTTAGCTGGACTCCCCCAACAGTTAGAATGAAGAAGGAGCTAAACCCCAAGTATAGGGTTATTATGCCACAGTTACTCGCATTTGAAAATAGTAGGCGACGATGAATTTCGTTAATTAGCCGTGTTTGCCTTAATATTAGAAGAACGTTTTCCCTCAGACATCTTGATTGGAATAACGTCACCAGGGTCAGGTAGATTAGACAAGTGTAGAAATGTCGAGCGTTCAGGAGGCTCGGAGAACAAGGACAAAGAAACTAGGGTTTTGGACCTTTCCTTAGCTCGAAAGAAGTGAGTTAGAATTTCAAGTGTATATACGTACATACACTTGGAAATTAAGCGTATATAGGGTGGTAACGGGGTTAGGATAATGATAGGAAGTCATGGTGGGCTAGGGTTTAGGGAGTATTGACGGTATACTCGTATATATGCATAGGATTGTAGCAGAGTCAGACAATGAGTTAGGGTTTTGATCCGTAGTTCGGGAAGAAGGGGTTAGGATGTTGCGTATATGCATATATATAAAAGCAGTATATATGTGCACATACTCTTGATAGGACATGGCGAAGCAGATGGTAGAAGGTCATGGCATTTGGAAGAGGGTTGTGTCGTATATATGTTCGATATTGCAACGATGCCGCATGGTAGACGAACATACACTCGTACACATGTGGGTGCATGCATGTGGGAAATTGTGGGTGTGCATATGTGAATGCACAATGGGTCTGATAAGGAGTAGGTAGGCGGGGGTCACCTTGCGTCGAGGGATACTAGGCGGGATTGGTGAAAAGATAAACATGACGGAAGTTTGAGCACAGGTGTCAAGAGGGGGAAGAGATCACCCGGTAGTTATATTAGACGATGATGAGGATTTTGATTAGGTTTAATTAAGAGAATGCTATTATCATCGTAAAAAGTTTTTATTGGCCCTAATTTTTAGGTTTCGGAAAATCGGAGTGTGACAGTGGGCCGACCTTCCTGACTGAGAGGGCAGTTAACCCATCCCGATAATAACCGAGAATAAACACAACCTGCCAATGGCCCATAATAGTTGGAACTAAAACTTTCTGGACTGACTAATGAATCGGCTAGAAATCCTATGGATCAGGCGTGCTTTGGCGGTTCAACGGGCCGAACAGGTGAACAGGGGGTGACGACGCAATCGACATTTAACTTAAGGACGTGACTCTATGACAACCGTGTGATCCCTAATCTTATGATGCGGTGGCCCATTATTAAGCACCCCTATCCCACCTTGCCGAGCGATCTGCAGCCACGTGCTCCCACTCCGTGTCTTGACCACCCAGCGTCCGAGCTGAGCACAAGTGCACGGAGAGGCCGAGCGCGAGCCAAACTCTTAACTGGGCTGAAAGAGAGCGCGAGCCGTACCATGAAGATTTCGGCTCGTTTGACTAGGCCAAGCACAAGCGAGAGATGGATGGGCGAATTTTTTTGGACCACGTTTACGGTTTAGTCTACAGGCTTCTGTGCTGGAAAGTCCACTACAGGATGAGGACAAAATCCTATGGACTTCAAGAAGTTGCAAGGAAGGACAAAAAAGATCAACTTAATCTCCAAACAAACCATTCAACGTATGTCATCGTCCCCATCACTACTTTATCGGGATTAAAATCATGCAACCAAGTCATGTATGTGAGCATAAATTCTGTATGAACATATTATCCCAACCCCCTGAATAACAAGTTTTTATTATTTTACTCATCATGTCTAGCTCGACTTGATCGAGTACGTTTCCCGTAAGACTTGACTCCATCAATAGATATCACAGGCTGCCATTAAACTTGACTCACTAGATCATTTCACGAGTTTATGTTGTTTCAGGTAACACTTACCACCATAATACTAGTATAGTTACCGAGTTGTTTAGATAACACTTACCACTATAGCTCGATGTAGTTACCAACTTGTTCAAATAACACTTACCATCATAACATTGGTGTAGTTACCGAGTTGTTTAGGTAACACTTACCACCATAGCACCGATGTAGTTACAAAGCTGTTCAGATAACAATTACCATCACAACATTGATGTTGTTACTCTAGTTGTTCAGCTAACAGTTACCGCCATAGTATTGTAGTTACCCAGTTATTTAGATAATAGTTATCATGTTGTCAAATACTAGCTACTGAAATAAATTATATCATTTTCTCTCTAGGCATTATCTAATAATTTTTCTCTAGTAATCATGTTATTTCCTCCATAGTTATCAATTTCCTCAATAGTGTTTATCAGGTGGTAATGCTACTTGTTGAGAAAGAAGAAGTGAAAATATCTCAAAAAAGGAAACAAATTAAAGGTCATGCATCATAGATGATAAGGATAGACTCCACCTCATAGAGCATCACATCATCATGATAATGCGCCACATGCAAAGTCAGTGGCTCCACTAGATACAAACGTCTCAGAATCAAACCAAGTGACAGGGTCTAGTGACCAAGAAACCTACTCACCTCATATTTGTACTATAGTGGGCAGAGCAGAGGGCAACCTCCTAGAGAGAAAAAAGACAGGCGGGCCTACAACAGGATCAAGGCCATGTAACATGCCTCCCATTTACTAGGTGTGACATTAGTAACGTGAATAGTTCACATGACTTTGGTTCGAAGAGATTACGGGCCGACGGAGTCGGCGCTATCAGACATCACGATTGTCTCGTTGATCAGACGTGGGTGTGGAAGATCATACGGCTAGGAGACAGTTTCCCATTAAGATCGAGCAGCACACATCTGCCATATAGATTTTTCGTTAATTTAAATTCTGAACTGAATTGCAATAGGTCTCCAATTTCGCGATCTGTTTTCATGTTGTGTTATATGCGGCAGTACATTTAAAACAAAAACCTATTTAGATATATTTCAAAAAAATATTTTTTGTGGTGAGTACATGAACTCTATTGATACAACCACGGCTACCGCTACTTCCATAACTCTATTTGCTGACCAAGCTCATATCAAAATGATCAAGAGAGGGATCAAGATCAGCAAGAGAAGATACAATTCAAGACAACATGATGAGGGAACAACAAGTGATGATTTCAAGACCTTGAAGCCCCCATGACAACATGAAGATGAAGACCAGAGAGATCTACTTGAAGATCAATTAAAGTTTAGATCAAGTACAAGAAGAATAAAAGACTTAGACAAATTATATAGTTGTTTAAAGAGTCATCGATTGTTGAACGTGTACCAACCGATTTAAACCGCCACATGGCCAGTCATACTGCCCAAATGATGGTTTAAACCGCTCAAACCGATTTAGGTCAGTTTGAGTCCGAGTCGGCTCAGGGATGTTTTTCACCTATAAATACCCCCTGGCTGCCACTGGATTCGTCGGGTTTTGTTTAGTTAAGAGTTTGCTACATTACAACTTCATGTTATTTGATTGTGTCCAACGATCGGTTGTCAAGACCGCTTCGGAACCCTAATTTATCTAGTTCTCCTTCTATATTCGCAATATTCATATTTCTATTATCATAATTCTTGCTTGTTCTTCGATTGTTCGTAGGGATTAGAACCTTGTGTTCAGGTTGACCGTGCTTTTGGCATTGTCAATGACCTATAGAGTTGGTTTAGCGACTGCTAAAACCATCGTCATCGTACGGTGTAGTCAGATGATCAAAGTCGTCTGCATTAAATCAATTATGTGTTTCTCATTAAAAAATTAGTGCTATCATTTCGATATCATTTTTTATTTACAAATGTTTGAGAAGTAGGTTGTTTCACCAACAATTATGATTTATCCATGGTTTGTAATATTTAATATCAGAAACACAAGTAAGTTGGCACCTTAAGTTTTGGACTCCGTAACAATATTCTCGAATTAGTGAAGCATTGTTCTAAAGCTAATCACAAACTGGTGTAACATTTTTTCCCTTCAAAATAGTTGAACATTTATGAATAGCAAAATGAAAAAAAAATCACGGGTCAGCTGAATTCTTTTTCATGAAATAAATGATCATTTTCCATGAACGGTCAAACATTTTTCAGAGTAATGTAATTCTATGGAGAATTATTTTTGTGAACTATCCAAACAATTCTCATGATCTATTGAAACATTTCTCAAAAAATAATGTTATTTTTAATATTTTCTGTTAAATTCAGTTCAAGAAAAATATTTTCTATTTTTGCAATTCCAAAAATAGAAATGCTCTTAAAAATGGAAAGTGGACCGTGTGTGACTAGAAAAAATTGATCCTCTATTCAGTGATGAAGCTAGGTGTGAAAATTAATTAGGATTAGTGGAGGGGGGTTACAACAAGACCGTAGTCTAGTGCAGTCCATCTCATGAGTGTGCATAACAAGCATCAAAGGGGTAGACGCCAGTAAATTCTCGGAGTTTAAACAACTGATTATTTATGCTTTTGACATGGGGAATTGGCCGATCGGGTTCTGGAACCAGCCAAGATCTCTAGTAACTGATTCGTCACCCTGGTTTGGATAAAACAATCAGCCAAATCAAAAAGCAAAAACATCCGCAGAGAGGACAACGGCACACGGGCGTCATGCACGACGTCAACATGGACCACTTACCTCACTTTTTAATACTTCGAACTTTTCTGCTCATATTCTTAATCAGATTACACATAAGGTCCAAACTCACAACAAAGTTTGCATTGTTCGAGATTGTCCCTTATTTTGAATCCTCAAACTTCCAACGTTTATTATCTTAAGCAAAGTAATAAAAAAATATAGATGGTGACTTAACTTAGCATCGCGCAATCGCGCAGATATTTGTCTAGTTTGAACAAATTTCTGCCTACAAAAGAGAAAGAAAACATCCAGCGACATATGAGACTTTTTTATGCTACAATCTTTTTTCCTACTAACGATTTGAGACAATGACTACAACATCAGGAAAGCCTTCGGCTACTCATAGCACTATGAGTGTTTCGATCTTTAGAAGAGAAAACGATATTAATTTGAGCGCAGAAAACTCTGACGATCCGACTATACGATCCGACGATTGTGCACCTTAGCAACCGCTAAACCAAGTACTCCAGAGGGTTCTTGACCTTGCTGCGTAGCACGATCAACCTATCCACGAGGGATGCATTCCTGCAAGCAATGGAAGAACAATCAAGAACATGATAAAGACAACTTGAAGTTGCAAGTATGGTGGAGAATGATAAAGACAACTTGAAGTTCCAATAAGTAGTCTCGATCGGTGGTCGTCTGACATAGCGATGAAACAATGTAGTCTACATTTAGCTAGATCTATTCTCAACGAAACCCGATGAAAACACCGGCATCCAAGGGTTATTTATAGACTAAAAAAAAACCTAGGCTGAAATTGACTCGAATTGACCTAAGTCGGTTTGACAGGTTTAAACCGGCCATATGGGCGGCCTGACCGGCCGCACGGTTGGCTTAAACCGGCTAGTTCATTTTTTGACAATCATTCATATTTTGGCAACCTACGACTCGAATGACTATAATTTATCTACGTATTTTATTACTCTCATACTTGACTGAAACTTCATTGATCTTCAAGTAGGTCTCTCCGGTCTTCATTTTCATATCGTAATAGGAGCTTTAAGGTACGAAAGTCTTTATTTATAGCGTCCTTCTCATGCAGACTTGAATTGTATGTTCCCTTGCTAATTTTAATCCCTCCCTTAGTCATTTAGTATGAACTCGGTAGAAAAAAAGTGAAAGTAAGTAGTAGATACTAAAATAATGAAAACAGTGGTCATAATAGCGGAAAGTCATATCCTCGTCAGTCACCATGGCCTCCTGAGAGGCTTATTGATATAACATGACCGAGAAGTTTCTGTAAAGTATCCACAATTTATAGACCCCTAGAAAGATCTAATTAGAACCGACCCTTGCGTTTTTAGCTAGGCTCCTTGGACTGCAATATGCGCAAAGCAAGAAGCATCACTTCTTTCTCGTAAAGCATAGCATTGTAAATGTTACAATTTATACCTGAAGCGTGTAAGCCGTCTAGGGCAGCATCCTCTTTATTTATAGTAAGACAATTACATATTTGTTAGAATGGTCTCTAAGTCTATCTCTATTTCAAACTCTACCATATCTCCGAGATATTTTGTTAAAATTGCTGGATCCACTGTTTGTCAGTATGACTCATCGTGAGCCATTCTTTTTCCTTTTTTGCTCTCGCATATGATGACCACATACCTGCGGCCCAAGGTGCAGCGGAGAGATCAACTCTCAGCTGCTTTCTTTCTATCTGGACGTGAGTTCCTTGACTCCGGTGACATTCTGAATGATGTTCACGTACGTAAGCGGTGACGACTGATTAACTAAAGCCTCCTTGTTATGAGAATCCCATCCATCTCTTCAACACCTTGTACCGCTTGCTAGCTGACGGAAGAGAAAGTATTTGCTTTCAAGTTGCAACAGTCAAAGGGAAACGTATATACTGGTTTGATCTCCAGATGGAGAGATTTTCCACTGGTATTTGGATTAACGTTTCCGTCTGCGTGCCACCCCTGGAACTGGAATGACTTGAAATTTTTGATTTTCTTTTGGGAGATTTTTATTTCCCGGCCTCCACATTCCCCATGGAATACACTTTAACTCCTCCAATGTGAGAATGACATGTGGACTCAGGAGCTACATGTCAGTGACAAATTGAATGATATTTTTCAACCAGATGATCTTTGGGATGGCAATATTGCCCCAGCAGACAGTGACTGTGCAATTTTTTACTTGGACCATTCCTGAAGGCGATTTTTTTCCAATACCCAATTAGACCCATCTGTTAAACATGTGAGACAACTTCTGTTCAAACTCTTGTATCTCAAGGTATCAAAACCTTCGACAGCACCCCGAAGTAATCTGGGTTACGGAGATCACCAAGTGAGAAATGACTCACACCTGCTCTTCGATGGTATAAAAAAAGTTCGATGCGATAACGAGGGCCCCAACATTTCCGACCTTATAAGTGCACGGCTCTGTTCTTAGTGACTTCGAAAGTTGCAGCTTTCTTGTCACTGCTTTTTACTCTCCTCCTCCTCGTAGTATATTACCAAAAGTAGTACTAAGACCGGTGCCGGCACGCAGCCATGACTACCAAAGATGAGCAGCAGCAGCCGCTACACATCCTCTTCTTCCCGTTCCTCGCTCCCGGCCACCTCATTCCGATCGCCGACATGGCCGCGCTCTTCGCCGCTCGCGGCGTCAGGTGCACCATCCTCACCACGCCCGTCAACGCTGACATCATCCGCTCGGCCGTCGACCGTGCCAACGACGCTTCCCGTGGCACCGACGCCCCGGGGATTGGTATCTCCGTCGTGCCTTTCCCTGACGTCGGGCTCCCGCCGGGGGTCGAGAACGGCACGGCCATTACATCCGAGGGTGACCGCGAGAAGTTGTTTCATGCGGTCCAGCAGCTCCGGGAGCCCTTCGACCGGTCCTTGGCTGACCACCAGCCCGACGCTGTCGTGGCTGACAGCTTCTTCAGTTGGTCCGTGGACGTCGCCGCGGAGCACGGCGTCCCGCGGCTGGCATTCCTCGGTAGCAGCATGTTCGCGCGGTCCTGCAGCGACAGCATGCTGCGACACAACCCGTTGGAGTCTTCCCCCGACGATCCCGACGCCCTCGTTTCCCTACCGGGGCTGCCGCACCGTGTCGAGCTGAGGCGGAGCCAAATGATGGACCCCAGGAAGCGGCCAGATCACTGGGCATTCTTCCAGAGCGTGAACACGGCGGACCAGAGGAGCTTCGGCGAGGTGTTTAACAGCTTCCACGAGCTGGAGCCGGAGTACGTCGAGCACTACCACACGACGCTCGGGCGCCGGGCGTGGCTCGTCGGGCCGGTCGCGCTCGCCAGCAAGGACATGGCGGCGAGAGGTACAAAGGCGCTCTCGCTGGACCCGGACGGCTGCCTGCGGTGGCTCGACACGAAGCCTGCCGGCTCGGTGGTGTACGTCTCCTTCGGCACGCTAACTAGCATATCGCCGGAGGAGCTGCTTGAGCTCGCCCGCGGCCTCGACCTCTCAGGCAAGAACTTCGTGTGGGTCATCAACGGCGCAGGCACCGACGCATCGGAGTGGATGCCCGAAGGCTTCGCCGAGCTGATGGCGCGCGGCGAGCGCGGCTTCATCATCCGGGGCTGGGCGCCGCAGATGCTCATTCTGAGCCACCCCGCTCTCGGCGGTTTCGTGACTCACTGCGGATGGAACTCGACGCTGGAGTCCGTGAGCGCCGGCGTGCCGATGGTCACGTGGCCGCGGTTTGCCGACCAGTTCAACAACGAGAAGCTCATCGTGGAGGTGCTCAAGGTGGGGGTCAGCCTCGGCGCCAGGGACTACGCATTGGCTATGGAGACCCACCAGGCGATCGGCGCCGAGGTAATCGCGGAATCCATCAGGAGATTGATGGGCGACGGCGAGGAGGGCGCCGCGATACGAGAGAAGGCTAAGGAGCTTGGTGTGAAAGCTAGGGCCGCGGTGGAGAACGGCGGGTCGTCGTACGGTGATGTTGGGCGGCTGATGGAGGAGTTGATGGCTCGCCGGAGTTCCGTCAAGGTTTGAGAGCACGTGAGGACGACCGATGGATCACCCGGACGGCTCGCTTTGAGCTGCGGCAACTTTGAGCTTTCTTTCCATCTCGACACCGCGATTCCCCATTAAATCACCTGTGACCATGGTCGCAGATCCGATGCCAAATCAGGCTCCTGTCCTGTCAGTGCCCGTTCTCAAAAGAGGCCATCTCTTTCAAAGATGATGCGTGTCAGTGCCCGTTCGAGAATGAGGCCACCTCTTCTAAAGATGAGATGCGTCTTGAGGGGTGGAGCCTGGATGACTTGTGCTGTACTGAAACTCTTTTTTATCTGTTTGTTTGTTTAGAGAAAATTGTACTTTTGATTATTGTGAGGATAATATCTAGCCATGCCCTAGCTCAAATTACCATGTTCATGCTGGAGGAGCATGTATCTCGTATCTCTCGAAGAGCATGTTGATATAGAAAAACTAATCATGTGAGCCCGCGCAAACATGTGTATCGAATCTCTTGGAAGAGCATGTTGATACAAAAAAAACTAGCAAGATGAACCCACGCATTTCCGCAGGCATCGTCTTTAATGTACATTGTTTGTTCTGAAATATAGATATGTCATATTTTACCATTTAATTTAGGGGCAAGCTAATGGGTAAGCGTTTACTGGTTTGGTTAACCAGTAGCAACGAGTAACCAGTAAACTGTAAACACTACTGGTTAGAGTGTAAGCCTTCTTTTTTTTTAAATGGTTTTCTTCAATGTTTTCCCACTTTTTTCTCACCATTTTGTCATCAATTTTCTACCAGGTTACTCGCTGTTTCTTCCTGAGGTTTCTTACCGGTTTGTTTCCTTGCTCCCACATGATTACACCGGTTTGTTCAATGTTTTTTACTGGGGTTTCACTTTTTCATTGTTTTTTCACCGGGCTTTCCATCATTGTTTTCAATGCTATCTTTTGCGATCAATATGGGGGCAGAAATATTCAGGCGGGGGGAAATTCAATTAAGAAATCCTATTCATTTTCACTGTTTTTCCACCGTCTACAATGCATCAAACACTACAATATAAACCTACATAGACGAAAGAGTGCATGCATGTGTTCATGTCTACAAATTGTATTGGTCTTAAGAAAAATTATAGACGTGCAACCCGAGCAAACTCGTTATGTTATGGCTTTCAATATGAAGCATGCGGAACGCATTTTGTCTACAAAGGACCGATGAACTTTATTATGTTCCAATACTTCTTGTTATACGCAATAGTTCTTAGATCTGATCAGAATTTATGTGATATGGTATAAGCGTGTATGATATTAAGACGAAGTAGATGAACCCGTAGAAAGTACCAAAATAACGACGTCTAACAATTTCGATAAAAGAAAAAAGATTTAGCGAAGATGACCACGAATACTTTAAGCACGACCTTAAAAGAGTATAAGGAATCACAATCCTCTCACACCTTTTAAGACTCTTGGATTCTTGCTCAATATAAGAATATAGTATTAAAGAAACATAACATTTAATCCTCTCTTGTATGCACCTTGCTCTTGGATTGCTTAATTCTCTGGGTTATGTTCCGAAAGCCACCCCATCATGGGTTTATATAGGTTCCCACATAACCTCTTCTAAAATAAGGACTCTAAATCCTAGTAGGTTTCACTTTAAATCCTATTAGGTTTCCTCTAGTTTCCTTGTAGCACACCTCTTGAATTCTAATAGGTTTAGGATTTGAGTCACTTTTCTTAACAATATCCGTCTTGACTCTTATTCGCTGAAGTCATTGTGCTCTTCCAAGAATTCGCTCCAAGTCAGTTCTACCTTTTGCTTGCACCTCAGAGCGCCCCTACCGTAGGAACTTATGCGCATCATTGTGATGTGCGTGTTCATGTTCGGGTTGGACCTCCTGAACCCTCTACCTGAGAGCTCATTTGTTGTGTAGTTTGGTTAACCACACCACCTGTTCCTATAGCCCTCCATGCCATAGATTTGTACCACCTCCGAGCTCCACCTACTCACTGGTACCATTTGGTTGGTCGCGCCATGGCTTCCTTCTTCCAACAGTTCGTACATTCGCCTGTGCGTTTGTTAGAGCTTGCAACGCTCTTTGCAGCTTTGCACACAACTACAGCTAAGATCCAAGTATGTACCATTGATGACATAGTTTCCTTTTCTTGGCCATGATTTGCATCAGACCTCCCATTGGTCGCATCACCTTTAAGATTTCCTACCAATCTGTATCCACCTTTGTCCCAAATACCTTTCATGTTTACCTGTCCTTTGCGAGTAACTCGCCTAACTCTACATCAAAATGATACCTCACAACCATGGAGTTCAAGCAACCTCGGATATATTAGATTCTTCTTCAAGCCGGGAACATACCAAATTCCCACCAGTGTGCCACGTGCTCCGTTATACATCTTCAGTGTAACCGTTCCCACCTCAGTGACTACATACCCCTTGCAATATGCTAATTGAATAGTTCCATGTGCTAGGCATAGAGATCCTTGGTCAAACATCTCCCTCACAAACATATATGGAAGCAACTACCTGAATCCAATATCCACCCATGATTAGTACTTGGTTGACTAACGACAAGTACGTCCGAATCATCTATCGCTACTAAGCATGCACTCCTCATTTGTTTCAAACTTGGAAGTCTTTTATCATATAAGATTCCTCGTCACATAGATAGCATATATGTTTGTCCTTATTCTTGCCCTTCTTGTTCCTGTGATTTTTTCTTTTGCCTGTAGCACCTACGGCAGCCCATGCTCGATCACCCAAGGATTAAGATTCCGTGGCTTTCAAGGATTGTGCCTCAGTAGATATGCAACTATCTCATTGAAGTCGAGAGTGTTTTTTCTGATGGAAACATTCATCACCAATTGCTCCCATGATGGTGGTAGAGATGAAGCAAATAAGATGACATTGTCGTTCTCCTTGATTTTCTCATGCACACTAGTGAGCTCTGTGACAAGCTTGTTGAAGACATTGACATGGTCGACGAAATATGTGCCTTCCTCCATCTACAACCTGACCAGTTACCACTTTAGAACCCATCGGTTTGTCAACCACTTTGCCATGTAAAATTCTTCTAGGTCACTCCATATTTTCTTCAACAAAATTTCCTTGATCACTGAGTATTTTACCTCAGAGAGACATCCTTTCACTCCATCACTATCTATTCTTCATCGGATGTCTCAACCAGTTTTTCCCTTCAAGAGCGTCAATTAGCCCTTGTTGGACAAGAACATCCTTCGCCACACATTGTCACACGCTGAAGTTTTCACCGCCGTCAAATTTCTCTACTTGGCTCTACATCATCGACATTGCTCCTAATTACGTGCTACCTGATGCATTACCGACCTTCTCACAAATCTGATTAATCCGGCCTTGGCTCTGATACCACTTGTTATGCTCTGATACTCCTTGTTATGTGCAGCAGCCCTCAGATCTGATCAGAGTTTGTGTGATGCAGCACAAGCATGCACGGTATCAAGACAAAGTAGATGAACTCCGTAGAGAGTACCAAAATAATGACGATTAACAATCACGATAAAAGAGAAAATATTTGGCGAAGCTGACCGCAAATTCTTTAAGTATGACATCAAAAGAGTACAAGGGATTGTCGCTCTCTCACAACCCTCTCACACCTTTTAGGACCCTCGGATTCTTGCCCTATACAAGGATCTAGTACGAAAGAAATCTAGCCTCTAATTCTCTCTTGTATGCACATTGCTCTTGGACCGTTTAATTGCTTGGGTTGTGTTCCTATGGCCACCGCCTCATGAGTTTATATAGGTTCTCACATAGCCTCTTCCAAAATAAGGAGAACTATGAATCTTAGTAGGTTTCACTTTCAATCCTATTAGGTTTCTTCTAGTTTCCTTTAGCACACCTCTTGAATCCTAATAGGTTTAGGATATGAGTCACTTTCCTTAGCAAACTCATTATGATGTACACCTCTCGTACTAACAACATGAAGAATAATACTTGCGAGTATATCTCCCTCATTTTCGTTTGTTTATTTTTGAGCGGGTGTTCTTTTTCTTGTTTCACATATCATTTTTGTCATTGTGAGAAAGCCCAGGTTGTTTCTGGGCTAGTCTAATTTAGGTTGTTGTCTTAATAAATGGAGTAGTGGACCGTGTTGTCATTTGTCAAATCCGACTTAGAGAGAGGGGATGTGTGTCAAGCATGGACAAATTATCAAGAACGTCGAATAAGTAAAGCATGTATGCGACGACTACGGTGCTGGGCGTCGAGCACTAACACGGTTGACATGATGATGTTTTTTAACCGGGTTTGGCCTCAAGGAGGCATAGTTTGCTCGTCCAAAGCATGTTGGGGAAGGTTTTGATCTTTTAATTTTTTTGACAAAGTCAACTTTTCCCTTGTTCTGGCTTGTATGGGTGACCTCTATCCTTGTAATTCTTCTTTGGAAAGTTCCTTGTCTTTACTACTTCATGACGTATGATGGCTTCAAGGAATCGGTCATCTTTGACGCTTGATGAAGTATGATAGCTTTCCGAGAATTGGTCTTCTTCACTGCTTGATGAAGTATAATCACTTTCTGAGAATTGGTCTTCTTCACCGCTTGATGAAGTATTATCACTTTCCGAGAATTGGTTCATCTTGGCAACATCAATATCTTCACCTCGTGCGTATTTTTTGATTGTGTGGAACAACTCCTCCATGGTTCTTGGTGGATTTATTGCAAATGCATGATTTACCTCGCCCAGGAGTAGCCCTTCGCGGCAAGCATTGATTATTGTAGTAGTTGGAGCATAGGCAACCTGGCTTCTTACTTCAGTGAATCGTTGGAAGTAACTCTGCAACGATTCTCCATCTTCTTGCTTGATGGTGAACAACTTGTTTGATGACCAAGGTTGGGTGAAGTTTCCTTGAAATTTTGTGACAAAAAGCTCCTAGAGACGATCTATTGACGTAATGGAGTTGTTTATCTGGTAATGAGGGAAAAGATTGCATATTTCCATTGGTCCTCCACTTTCGCTCAGATTGCCGTGAAAAAAACTTCTATGAATTGTAGAGGGTCGAAATCTCCACTGTATTATTTTAGCGTGGGTAGACAAAATTTTGGGAGAAAATGTGCTTCTTGAATTTTCCTGAGAGAGGATTGCAAGTTTGCCCACTCTTCCTACCCTTGGTCTTGACGATGTTCTTTATGAGTTTGATAATTGTTCTCTTTATCAAAACTTGAAGAATGGTGTCAGGACCTTGATGATGCACAACTAAGTTCATGTTGAGTCCTCTTGGATCATGTGGCGGTGCCAGAACTTGTAGTTTGTTGGCGATCTTTGCTTGATACTTTTTTATGGCCTTTGTCAGTGACCCACCCCTTATGGCGATCATCTTTTTGTTGCGGCTTCTCAAGCACTATTGGCCTTACTCGAGATCCTTCTGCTGTAAACACATGCCCCCCTGCTTTTTGGCATAATTGTATTTGCCAAAAACACTTTGAACTACAACGTGGCTTAGGGCGATATTCTAAAAATCATATCGGCCATAGACTTTGCTAAGCTACTTGCCATACACTCGGGTAGTACTTTTTCAGATACTTCCCATTGAGAGCCTTAGATAGCCATTCCCCCTGCAAAGATTCTACCAAATAAGAGTTCCCGGGGACTATCTCGACAACTCTAAACGGACCCTCCCAACTCGGCGACCATTTGCCGAATTTGTTGTCCCGAGCTCCAATAGGTAAAATCGTCTTCCATACTAGGTCTCCTATCTGAAACGATTTTTCCTTTACTCTTTTGTTGTAAGCCCTCGCAACTCTCAACTTCTCCTTTTCGATCTCTCGTAAGGCCTTCAACCTTTCTTCCGAAACATCATCTATCTTATCTATCATCAGGTGGCTATAATCCTCAACCGACAAGTCGTCTTGCCTGGCTATTCTAAGAGCTTGTAATTTAACTTCCACGGGTAACACTGCTTCCTGCCCGTACACCAACTCGAATGGTGTCACTCGGGTAGCCCCATGCTTAGATATTCGATGGGCCCATAACGCTTCCGAAAGGACTTCATGCCACCTTCTCGGATGTTCCTCAATTTTCTTCTTTATTAACTTGATCAAAGTCTTGTTGCTAGACTCGGCCTGTCCATTAGCTTGGGCATAATAGGGCGACGAGTTCAACAACTTGACTCCAAAGGACTCGGCAAACTCACTGAATTGGTGAGACATGAAGGATGCACCCTGATCAGTCGTCAGGGTTTGAGGGATGCCGAACCTATGAATGATATGCTCTAGAACAAAGCTAATCACCTCCTTATGAGTCATACTCCTTAAAGGAACTGCTTCGGTCCACTTAGTGAAATAATCTATAGCTACAAGGACAAAACGATGACCTTTCGACGAAGCAGGATGTATCTCCCCAATGAAATCTAAACCCCATCCTCTAAATGGCCACGGCTTTATAATAGGGTTCATCTTAGCCGCGGGTACTAACTGTATGTTCCCAAACTTCTAGCATGCTTCACACCCTCTATAGTACCGAAAACAATCTTCTAACATAGTCGGCCAATAGAATCCTGCCCTCTTCAACAACCATTGCATCTTGGGAGCCGACTGATGTGTTCCACATATCCCTTCATGCACTTCTCCCATAGCTACCCTTGACTGGTCGGAGTCTAAGCATTTCAATAATATTCCATCTATTGTTCGGCGATACAACTCGTCGTTAAACAAGGTGTACTTTATAGCTTGCCGCCGAACTTTCCTATCTCTCGTTTGACTCGGATTTTTCAAGTAATTAACTAAGGGTGCCCTCCAATCATTGACTTCCAAACCGCTTAACGACTCGGCAACCTGTGTTAAACTGTTGCCCCCCGAGTCGGTACCGGACCTATATGAGTCGGCTTCGACTTCCAGCAAGTCGGCCTGGCCTTTAGCGGCAACGAGCATCGGCTCTCTAGATATAAAAAACTTTCCTCTTCTGACTTGGTACCCGGATGCTTGCTGTGCCAAATAGTTGGCCTTAGAGTTCTCCTCCCTGGGGACGTGATTGATACTAAACGTATCTAATGTATTGATTATATCTGAAACATCGGTCTAAATAGCTATTCAGCAACCCATCAAAGCATTGAAACTCTCCGTTGACTTGCTGAACTATTAGCAATGAATCTCCAAAAGCATCTACATCTCTTACACCCATATCTATTAAGCTTTGCAAACCAAACAACAGCGCCTCATATTCAGCCTGGTTATTGGTGCAAGGATACTCTAGTTGGACCGATGACTCATAAATGACATTATTTGGTAAAACCAAAACACTGCCAATGCCTTGCCCACTTCTACAAACCGATCCATCAAAGTAAAGCTTCCATGGGCATATGCTAACATAATTAACATCTTCTCCATCGCTAACCATATGATCAACAATGAAGTAGTACTCGGGACATCAACGCTTGGGAACGCCTCCGACTGCTCGGGCCTTCGGGATCTTCTGCGAGCACCTTCATATTCGTGACGAATACTCGGGGAAGCTACGGACTGCTCGGGACGCGAGTATCGGGACCTGCACTTCAAGGGTTAAGGCTAAATCCATAGCGAGTAAGTTCATTATCCCAATTTGGTTAATCGAATAAATCTTAAAGCCAAATTACGCTGCAAACCCTAATACTTAATCTGGCCAACCGAATAAATCCTCGAGCCAAATTATGCTGTAAACAGAGATCAGGAGGGACGACACCCCAGAAACCGGTC
>JAGXJF010002714.1:0-28487 GCA_019208055.1 Stipa capillata
GGGACAATGGCATTGACCTAAGCTTGAGCATATTCCTGAAATCAAACAGCATTGCAACACCCATTTCTCCTTCCTGGAAGCCGATCCAGGCCATGTGCGGGAACCCTATTTTGTCGCGAGCAAGTGTTATTTGTCACATGACAACGGGGTCGCATCATTCGGCTAATCAATAATTGGCATCGGTCTTCGTCAAAAACATATCGGTATTGGCTGTCAGGTACATATGCATTTATCATATTACAATGACTCCTCACCTACTACTGCCAATTTTATTATAGAGGACCACCGCAACTCTTCCAGCCAACGTGCATTCCCATCCCTTAATGCCTATCGTCGGTAGCCAATCCGCCGTCGTCTTTATGCTGTTCGGAGTTGAACAAACTGGTGCGTACTCTAGTCTCTCCTCGTGCAAAACAATGCGCTCCTTCGACTTAGCTGGGGGCATTTCTGATTTCTGTATCTTATTTGTTACAGCAGTCTGCTACAAAAATTCTGAGTTCAGTTGACTGTATGTTTGCAGATCTCCAGCCCTCTCATGACAGAAATTAGCAATCTCTGGAGTTTCCTACACTTAAACCAGATAGCTGCTGCTGCTACGGGTGCCTATTGAGGCGCTCTTATTTTCTCCTGTGGCAAAAGGAGAACTGATCGAGATGAATTCAACTAAGTTGAGAGACAGTTTCCGGTAGCTCTCCACAGGTACTAATAAGTTTCACTGTTTGGTTGCTAGTTCTGTGCCTTCTCGATACTGGCAAATCAAATTTTAACAGAGTTAGTAGTACACAATTTTTTATATGAATGGATGCATTTGTAGTGAGTAGTACATCTATATTCAGCTGAAAAGAAAATTGAGTAGTTATTTTTTTGCACATAGAAATTGTCAACAATGGTTCCTCAACATGATAGTTATCAGTATTTAAATTGCATTAGAGATCCTCAACTGCGAAGTGCCATTTGGTCTTTAAACTTAAAAAGTTAACTTGGCAGATCCCATTCTTAATAAAACGGGAAAAGGGAAATACTTGGCAAGTCCCTAAACTTGCTAACTGAAATTACTTTTGTGAGTAATGGAACATAAGGAATATCAATGCTTTTGGCAAAGGTAGATATACAGAATTGCTCCTAGATCTTCGCACATAAAACAGTTCCAAAATTTGAAGGTACATTCATTTTGGAAATGAGAGAAAAATCTCCGTATGAAATATTGAGGTCACTTAGATTTCAGTTACATAGTGCCTTTTTACAACAGTGAGTAGCAAATAATTTCCCCAATCAAGTCAATCTTTGTAAATTTATTACATCTAGTGAGAGCATTGTACTATCTAGTTCATATGAAGACTATACTGCTCTTGGTTAATTGTTGGTCAATCTAAGACTTGAATTTGGGTTCATATAAAGACTCCAGGCTCCAGCTACTAGCTTCGATAGTCTGATCCAAGTATGTCTTAATGCAGAGTAAAAGAGGAGGAGGAAATGCCAATAATCAGTCTGTTGTCCTCAAATTGTAGTGGTAACATCCTTTTGGGGCCACGGGTCATTTAGCATCGGCAGATACAAGGGAGAAAAGAAAGATGGCAGAAACTGCAATATACCTAGCTCTCAGAAAAATAGGTATTGCCCTGGGGCGAGAGAAAAGTACTTCTGATTTGGGACAAGAACAGGGAGGGAGACCAAATGTTGGAGCTGGGTTTTTTCACATCTTTCTTAATGCTTTTTCAAAAGCGATGTCTGAGACAATTTCGGAAGAATTGTTAGTCATAAGGCAAGCAGAACTGCAAGGTAGATTGAGGCGAATAGAAAGCGAACTTCGCATGATCCACTGCTTCCTGGCTCAAATGGAGACAAGATACAACAACAAGCAAGTACTTCAGAGTTGGATTGGGGAGGCACGGAAGCTGGGATGCCTTGTTGAGCAGATAATGGATGAATATATTGTCCGTATTATCCAGAGGCAAGGAGAGGGAGTTGGGAAGAGACTACTCGATGTACCATCTCTTGCTCTAGCCTCACATCGCTTGTCTGCTCAGCTGAAAGAAATTGAGGTGGAGCTGGAGCATCTCTCCAAGATGAAAAAACGCTGGGTTCAAGTGGACACAGAAACTCCCTTGCATATATGGCCATCAATTCATCCTGCTCCTGCTACCAGCGAATTGACTGAGCTGTACGATAAAAGGAAAGAAGAACTGATTACAATGCTAAATAGCGGAGGCAGAGATCATTCTGTGATAGCAGTTTGCGGTAAACATGGGTCAGGGAAAACCCATCTTGTCAGAGATGTTTATCTAAGTGTGAGGAAAAATTTCGACCGTGCAGCATGGATTTCCTCGTCTCAATGTGCCAGTACAGATCATGTCGTTTTGATAAGAACGATGCAAGAACAATGGATGAAAGGTGATGCTGTCACTGAGAGTGCAACTGTTGAAGGATCTGTACGATCGCTGATGGAAGGTCTGAAGAACAAGAAATTCCTGTTTGTAATTGATGATGTACGGGCGCCAGCTGTGGTTCATAAGGCACGCCATCCATCTTTCAACAATGGAATGGGTAGCCGGACAATCATAATCACTCCAAAGCTTGGGGTTGCTTCTGAAAGTGATCGTATGGTGGAGGCAGAGTCCCAAACACGATCTAGTTCATCTGAACCTGCTGGGCCCGTGGTTTCTGGCAAGAAAAATGTAAAGAAGCGGAGACGTACTCCCCAGAAACCAGCCAATCTCCAAAATGATCACGAACCTTCAAGTAGATGTCCAGCCCCCAAGAAGCTGCTAGGCATCCACGATATGGAAGTCATGGAGCTTACATATTTACATCACGATGATGCTCACAGTCTCTTCTGTACAAAGGCTTTCGGAAGATCAATTGTCTGCCCTGAACAACTGCGAAAGAAGACCGAGGAGATTATTAGTTTGTGCAAGTGGCTGCCACAAGCAATTGTCTCCAT
Source organism: Stipa capillata (assembly GCA_019208055.1). Lineage (NCBI taxonomy): Eukaryota > Viridiplantae > Streptophyta > Magnoliopsida > Poales > Poaceae > Stipa > Stipa capillata. Next base: position 2,942 of record JAGXJF010002714.1, read on the forward strand.
TGGAGCATCGCTCTACTTAAAACAAAAAACACAGTCAGTCTGGAATGAAATGGTCCAACAAATTTGCCGGATTAAAGAAAGCAAATCCAGCCTGAACGACGTACAGAAAATTCTTTATGTAAGTTACAACAACTTACCGATGCACCTAAAGAACTGCCTTCTGTATTGTAGCATTTTTCCAGCTGGTTTTCTTCTGTTGCCCGAGAGGCTTGTCCGGTTATGGGCTGCAGAAGGTTTCATTGAGAAACAGGGATCATCCCAATTGGAGGAAATTGCTGAGCACTATATAATGGATCTAATCAACTGGGGGTTTCTGGAAGTTGTAGACAAGGATGAACTTGGTAAGGTAGCAAGCTGCAGGATGCCAATTGTAGTGCATGAGCTTGCTGTATCTATCTCCCAGAAAGAGGAATTTGGAGCTGCTTGCCATGGTGTTAAACTAGCCGAGATGGATACCAATGTCCGGTGTCTATTTATCTCAGAGTGTCCTAAAGATATCAGAATAGTAATAGATTTTCCATACCTTCGGACGCTTGTAGCAGGTGACAGTGGTCCTACACATTTGCCGTCCTTACCAGCTTCATTGCCAAGCAAACTTAAGTATTCATTGCCAAGCAAACTTAAGTATCTTACTGTTCTGGAATTGCAAGGATCTCCACTTGAAGAATTACCCAGTGATATTGGCTACCGGCTGTTTAATTTGCGGTATCTTGGCCTGCGAAATACGAAAGTAAGGTGGCTTCCATTATCCATGCGCAGACTTTACAGTCTACAAACTTTGGACCTCAAGTGGAGCAGTATAAAAGAACTGCCAGGCTGGATAGGCGACCTTACGAGACTGAGGCATCTTTTCGCTGATAATTTGATCAACAGAAGTCAAGCAGAGTTCTTACACCTCAAGAGTCTGAAAGCACCAAAGGGTCTGATGTGCTTGAAAGAATTGCAAACTCTCGAGACCGTGCACGCAAGCGCCTCCTTCGAGAAGAATGCGGCAAAGCTGACCCAGTTAAAAAGTCTATCCGTCGGTAACATGGAAGGCCGATCTTGCAAAACGATGTTTACTTCCTTGTCGAAGCTTTCCTCCCTTTCAAGCTTACTAGTCAGCGCAAGTGATGAGGATGAGGTTCTCTGCTTCCAAGCCCTGAATGCAGATCGTCTTGAAAAGCTTGTTGTCAGAGGCAAGTTGGCCGATCAGACATTTCAATGTTCTGTTTTCAAGTCTGAAAACCTTAAATCTCTGGAGTTAAGCTGGTGCAATCTGATGGAAGACTCACTCAAGCTGCTCTCTGCAAATTTGCGTAGCCTTGTATCTCTCAGCCTCTATAGAGTCAGCGGTATCACCCAGCTGGTATTCCAAACTGGTGACAGCTTTGCCAAGTTGAGGACGCTTGTACTACGTGAAATTGTGAAGGCGGATAAACTTGATATTCCACTTGGATCGTTGGGAAGTCTTGAAGTTCTGCGTGTGGAGTCACTCGATCAGTTGAAGAACATCCAAGACCCGAATAGAATCGAATCCATCAGGGACCTATACTTTCCACAGTTGATGGCTCTTCGAAGAAATGAGGACGCCATGATATCTCAGATTTAAGCATGTGTACAAGTAAGGTATGGAGAAAAATCTCTTCTATCCATGTACCCATCTATTGCTGTATCTATCTACTTGTAAATTTTGAGTTGTTTCTTATGAATGTTTGTATGTACATTGAACAGCTTGTCCCAGCATCAATAAGGAATGATCTTGGCTGGAGGCTAACTTGTTATAACCCTGCTATGAAAATTGGAACTGGACTGCGGTGCCTTGCGGTAGTCTATCTGTCTATAATAAGACATGATCGAGCACGGATATTATGATCATGTTCCTTCGTGTAATCTGTCTAGGTGACATGTTGCTACCACACGCTACTCTTTGTTTCATGTACAAGTTTTCTTTATGCTTGTTTACCTTTTACAAATTATTACATTATTGTAAATGAAAACTTAGCTCTTCGCATAACTTGAATCAAGTACATAACCATTCCTTTGGACAAGCTAGCCATGCATGAACATTCGTTGTTACTCCTTGTGGGTTGTTTGTGAGTATATTCAATATACTTACCTGGATTGTTGATTTAGCCAGAGATGGAAGAAGACCAGACTATCAGTGACTACTACGACGACGAGTACGAGAACTAGGACATAACCCTAGTCGGTTGCCTATGGCGTGGCATACTATTAGTCCTAGAAGTTTCATGTTGTTTCCGCTACAAGATTTTATTTGCTTTTTAGCCCTCATGGTATTTGCATGTAAGACTTCGACCATAATGGCCTACGTCATGTAAGAACTATGTTATGTTATCTATGCATGCGTGTGATATCAATTCGATTATGCGTAGTGCATACTGATCACGGGACCGTTGCTTGTACACACAGAAGGTATTCTGAACAATCAGGATTGACGACAACCACAAGGGGAACTTCACTAGGATAAAATACAATTAGAAAAGCGATGGACCTCTCTTTCTTCCTCTCTACTCGATGAGGCCGCTAGAGAAGGAAGAGAGAGGGGTCGAAGAAGAAAAAAGAGAGAGCGGTGTTTCATGAAACTAATGTGTGCCAAATCATGATTGAACGTTTCTAAGTCAAAGCTGGCATGAGTTTGTTAGACCAACATGTCTTATATGCGAAGTGTGTCTGAGCATCTTTGAGTTTCTTCAAAAGAAAATGTTGACCGAGCACTACTAGGGATTAGATGTCCAATTCTGACATTGAATCGGATGTTGATGAAACATTTCTGTTATGTCTTAGAAATAATTTGTTAAAATATATGTATTAATTTTTTCAAACTAATGTAATATGATGATGTAATAAATTTTGTATGATGGAACCTCTTTTATATGCAATGAAAAAATATATCTTTAAAATAAAAACTCATGTAAAAAATAAAAGTCAGAATACAGAGGTATAACATTTTCCTGCTGTGAATTGAAGACAACAACGCTCCCAGGGGAGTCGTTTGCTCTTGGTCGTCCGCCATTCCATTTCCTCCTGGTCTGTCCGACGTCCCCTGCACCATGTCTGCGCTTTCTCAAGGAAACCCCACCACCCGCGTCGAGGACGATATCCTGGTGCCGCTCCTAGCCCGCCTGACCACCATCAAGGCGTTCCTCGATGCCGCCGCCGCACCACCGCCCTCTGCCACAGCCACAGATTAAGATCCTTCGCGGCCGCCCAGCGCAGCACAGGCTGATGTACAAGCTGAGTCTGAATACGTGCGATTACAGGCCCGCTCTCTGCTGGACAAGGTCCAGCCGGAGATGGCAGCGCTGCGGCGCCTGTTCCGCCACATCGACAACATGGAGAGGGACATGCGTCACTGGTTCGACCCCGTCGAGCAGCACGTCGACGACGCGCTCCAGGAGGTGCATCGCACCTACCGCGTACACTCCGAGCTGTCCGCGGTCGATGACGAGATCGAGGACATCAAGGCCAAGATTCGCAAAGCCTACATCGTCCCGTGCGACGGCGATGAGGGCCAAGACACGTCGGCGCTGGCGACCTCGCCGGCCGTGGCCAAGCTGGTGACCAAGAAGATGGCAGAGGTCCAACGCGGCCCGCAGATGCAACACCTCCGCCTCGTCGTGGGAGGCCTCGAGGCGCGGCTGCGCGGCTGCGTGCTCTGCCTCGCCGCCTTCCCCGAGGGCGCCGTCATCAAGAAGCGCCTCCTCATCCACTGGTGGATCGGCGAGAGGTTCGTCAGATCCGCCGACGAGGGCAAGAAGCCTTCGAAGAGCTCGTCGCCAAGGGGTTCATCATCCCCATCCCGAGCGCACCCTCCGGCACGGTCCACCGGTGCACGGTGCGGCCGTGGATGCGCGACCTCCTCGTCGACGTGGCCAGGAGCAATGCCTTTCTTGAGCAGTGCTGCAGTGATTTCACCCTGGCGAGCCGGGTGTTGCTGACTAGTAGGAAGGTGCTGTCCAGGTTCAACGCCGATGTGAGGGCGATCTACAACATTGACCAGAAGTATGTGGAGATTGATGAGGGCTGGTTCGCAGGGAAGGAGCTTTGTACACTGCAGCTCGGCCAATGGAGGGAGTTCGGCCCTCGCGAGCAGATTGATAACCCCATGGGCAGCCATATTGAGGTCAGTGGCGTGGAGCGCTTCGCGGACATTGAGAGCTGCAAGAGCCTGAGGTACATCAGCTTCCGAGGGATATCCAGAATTGAATCACTGCCCGATTCCATTGGAAACCTGCGTGAGCTCATGGTGTTGGATCTGCGGGCGTGCCATAATCTGGAGGATTTGGGACAAGGGGTCACTAAGCTTGATCGGCTGGAGTACCTGGATTTGTCCGAGTGCCATCTGCTCGGTGGAATGCCTAAAGGGATAGGCCGTCTCACATGGCTTGAAGTTCTCAAGGGGTTTGTGGTTGCCAACACCAATAGCAAGGATCCCTGCCATCTGACTGAACTGACAAAATTAGATAAGCTTAGGAAGCTCGGCATTGTCATTGGTAAAATGGCTGTGCCAACAGATGATGAGTTCATGAAATTGGGTGAGTTTGAGAACCTCAAGTCACTGACAATCAGATGGGGGCTGCTTACCTCAGAGAAGAACCGGAATGAGGAAGGACCGGCATCTCGTCCGGTCGCTGTGGTGAAGTTTGCCCTTCCTCCCCATCTCAAGAAGCTAGACCTTCATTGCTTCCCACTTAGGGAGTTTCCACACTGGGTTCCAAAGGGTGTCAAGAAGCTGTGCATTAGGGGAGGGAAGTTGGCAACTCTTGGCAATGATGAGGATTGGGAGGTTGAGGTGTTGCGTCTGAGGTTTCTTGGTGATCTTCACTACGATCATGATACGCTTCGACGTTGCTTCAAGAAGCTTGATCCTGAACACACCGAAATACACGCATGTCCAAACTTCATGCCTAAATAATGATGTATCATGTATGTAAGTTTTGTGGAAAAGCTTATATTGTCCTACAGTCATTGTGTATTTTATTCCCATGGACAAAGCTTGTTCTATCTATGTTTATGAATAGCATAAATTTTGTTTCGTCCCATAAGTTAATTGTATCAATCTTTCCCGGTCTGGAGTTTTTAGTTCTATGTTAAGAAATCTTGCTGGGGACTAATGAGATTGGGAAGGAGCTTGAAGCTGTCGTTAAGTTACTGTACATACTATTCAGAATGGGACTGCAGATTTTATGGGGAATCTGATATTCAGATGCTACTACTCAAGAAGGTCGATAAAACATGTACTGTAGAATCTTTCTCTGAAAATGTCATAGAAGAAGTGTTTTGTCCCTAAAGCCTTCATGTTTTCTCACACTCTGAGGGTTGTAATGATTTCTTCAGTGGCTACCCACCAGGCTCTCAGTTGAAATGGAGAGTCTAAACTTGAAGGAAGTTCAACACGAAGGATGCAGAGAGTACTGCATTTTCTTCGCCCCAAGCACAAGCAACTTAATTTACTTAAACCAGGAAGACCGATGATGCGGTTTTATGCATATCACTTCGTGTTCCAACTTCCAGGTAAGGACGACAGTTCTTCTATATGTACATTAATGATCGTATTGTCCTTTCACAGAGGATTGCTACAAATCAAATATTAAATACCGCTATTATTGTCCTTTCACAGAGGATTGCTTCGGTTGCTTCTCTGTCTTTCTTCGTCTCTGTAACTGATCTTGGGCGTCATGCTCAAAAGGGTCACTACTCAGAAAATGTCCATCTGGATCACTAATCTCGTTTAAGTGGTACTTAACGGTACGATGCTCGCTTTGCTGGACAAATCCAGGCCACGTGGGCAGGTTTAGTCATGTCTGACATCCGACGTGTCAGCATGGCACCTCGCGGGGGACTGCAACTGGAGGAGCTCGTGGCGGACATGGCGGCGACGCGAAACCTGACGAGCTCGTGGCGGCTAAGGCGCCGATGCAGAGGCAGACGAGCTCGTGCCGTGCTGGCCCAGGCGGTCACTCAGCCGAGCTAGTGGCAGCCAAGGCGGTGACGCAGAGACGGAGGATCTTGTGGCCGGCAAACAGGAGACGATTTTGGAATTTAGGGCTTTAGCAATTAGGGATTGGGGATTGAAGCAGAGAAGTTCGGGTTTAGAGCAACTCCAAGGGCATAGCCATATGCCTCTCCATGCTATTATTTGGCGATGATGGCAAAGAAACAAGCTCCAACGGCCTCGCCATATTCTACTCTAAAAATGGAGACTCTCCATCATCGGCTCGTCCATAGCCAGAAATAGCGCCTCACCATACACTCTCCATCTATGCCAACAACGCGTCCTAGACTCCTGGACGTTTCCTCCCGTCATCGACGAACTCCGCCTCCACCTCCTACCATCGAGGAACGACGCCACCGGCCACCAGAGGTTTGTCTCCCTCCCCTCCTCGTTGTGCAGCACATATGCTCCTGGTGGCCGGTCGCCTCCCTGCCCATTGTCCTCCCCGGCGCCCATCTGGAGCCGGCAAATCTGGAGGACGAGGCCGAGGCCAGGCGGTGAGGGGGAGGTAGGGGGCGTGGAGGGAGGGGCTACTCGGGCGAGCGTCGGGGGCAGAGAGGGGATTGGCGCGACCGACAGGCTGGAGGTGCTGCTGCTGCAGCGAATCTAGAAGGCGAGCCCGCCGGAAAGGGGAGGGTGGGGGTGGAAGGGGCGACGAGGGAGGGGCAGCTCGGCCAGCGTCGGGGCCAGGGGGCGGCAGTCGGGAGGTGCTGGTGCGGGTTGCAGGGCAAGCGGCGAGGGGGCGAAGTGGGCGGTGTCGGGGCAGAGGGAAGGGAGCCGCGGGCGGAGGGGCAGAGGGACGAAGAGCTCGCCTCCGGTCTCGCCTTCGGTTGGGCTGTCGGGGTGGATGGGGAATGGGGAATAGAAGAGAAAGGAGAAAGGGCAGGGTGGGGGTGGATTTAGAGGGAATGTAGGCATATGGGAATGGATTTTGTGTAAATTAGTGAAGAATTATATTGCTTTTTGGATAAAAGTATTGTCAATTAACTTCTGTTTGCATGAATGAACTGTTGTATAACAGAATATCAATAGAATATAGGAGGGAAGAATATGAAGAGTCTATTGGAGTGCAAAGAAATATAGAGAGGAAATTTTTTAGAGAGGCTCTCCATATAGAGATATGGAGAGGCAAATATAGGGAGGCCCTTGGAGTTGCTCTTAGAGGAGATGGGACTCCAAGACCAAAACGTAAAACTTCACCTTCCCGCCAAGCGCGCACATGTCGACGTGGCAAACTAAACCTGCCCACCTGGCATGGATTTGTCCAGCAAAACGACCATCGTACTGTTAAGTACCACTTAAACGAGATTAGTGATCCAGATGGACGTTTTCTGAGTACAGTGAACCTTTTGAGCATGACGCCCAAGTTCAGTTACTGCGGGTGAATTTTACTCTCTGTTTTTCATGGAGCAGAGGAGTACCACTTGAAAAGCTGAAACTGATCAAGTATGTTTTTTTGTTTAGTCTCTTTATGCACTCCTTAAAATCAAGTTGTTATTTCCTTTCATTTCCTATCTCTTTCAGTTTCAAAGTAGATGAAAAAGGAAAACTAGACGCTAAATCAGGACTATAGTTGCCTTGATTACCTTCCATTGCAATGTACCTTGGCAAGGCTTCAATCTTGGTCAGTGTGTCTTAGCCCGAAGGCATTTGATTCAGAGACGGGCACTAAAGTATATTCAGATTTTTCAGTTTTCTGATATCCTGGGGTATCTCAGCCGAATAATGACATCCTTCGCAGTGTGACAGCTGCAAAATCTGCAACACAGCTACCGGAGATTGCTAGTCGATTCAGGTAATTCCCTGACAACAGTTTAATTGTGAACCATTCAGGCACCTCGAGTAGCAAATCCCGCTGCCTATCAATTCCGCGACTGCCGCGACACATGTTTGAGCGATGTTGAGGCGTATCAACAACTGAAGACTGTCAGACGATCCAGGCAGCTCGGCAATGGCAGTCTGCAAAAAGGTCGAGAACTTTAGATACCTCAAATTCGAAAGCATAACGAATGTACTATCAGGCAGCTTCTCGATCTCCGTTGCATGTAGATGCTGTCTCGAGATAGCAGCGGTAGTCAGAAGGAATCTATCTGATTTCGGATTCCCGACCCAAAAAAAGAAAAAGATTTCCGACTGAACAGGACGGCCGCCGTCGCGACAGGGCGACGCCGGTGCCGCAAGATACACCGATCGCTCCTTCCCTCGACACTCGACAAGTTGACAGCTCCGCGCCGGAGAGAGATGCGGCGGTCGAGCCGGACCGACGAGACCGAGGCCGCCTGAGAGTCTCGACTACAAGTGCGGCAGGAGCAGACCCGTTTTCCACGTATGGGCTGAATGCCAACCGCTGAGATGTCGGCCTGCCTTCCTCCGGTTGGGCGTCTGCAAATGTATCTTCATCCTGGCCCCCCTCCTGCTGGAAGCCTGAGCGGCTTAAGCAAGCAGCAAAGCGTTTGGTAGCGGAGGATTCCCGGGAATTAGAGGTAATTCGATAAGATTTTAGAAAAGTTTGTTAGAAATAATCTATACATACAGACACAGCACAAGTAAAGGATAAGAAAGAATCTATACATACAGACACAGCACAAGTAAAGGATAGATAATTCATATCTTCAGATTCGTTTACAATTTTCACGTCTAGCGGCGCTAGACACCCTTCCTTTCCTCAACACATATTTTCCGGTAGTTACTGAATCTCTGCTAGCCAAGCGTACGAGGAGCCTCAACATCTTGATCTTGCTGGTAGTGTTGACAACCATGACAATTGTATCCTGAACCACAAGCATCATGCGTTCCCAGGGTCCAGATACAAGAGCCATTAACCTCAGTCCTCAACCTCAACACTGCATATTTTGCTCTAACTGCCAGCATCTATTCTTGCAAAGCAACAGACATCTGTATCCTCAAGAACTTCAATCAATATCTTGTGATCTTGCCACCTAGACAAAAGCATCATATTATGGTATCAAACTATCAATGTAAGTTTAAAAAAATGAAAAACAGTAAAATCTGATGACATGAAAGGGTGAAACAGTTATTCACATCTGATATCATATTGACCAAGATTACATATGTTCCTCTCTTAAAAAGTGTCTACACCACACCATACAAGACTACAGAGGCTGTACTTTGAAGAACTGATCATAACGCATAAGATAATTCATGCAAGGGATTTGTTCAGACGCATTGCTCTAGATATCAATGATGAGCTTGGCCCTGGCGTGGCCAGATTCTACCCTGTACTGATCACCCACGCCGAAGTGTGCCATGAGCAGCCACACTACGGTGAGCAGCTCACCTCCCTGGCTTAGCTGCCTCGCATGGGAGCTGCCGCTGCACTTGCCAGCTGCGTAGCACAGCATCTCCACCCACACACTTGAGATGAGCCGCCAGCTCTTCTCTTGCGTCATGCCCTGTAATTCCTTGAGCTGCTTTGCAAGCTTGCATGCCTGGAAGAGCACCGATTTGCTCCTGTCCCCCTTCACGTCTCGCGGCTCAGCAATCGACGTGTCCACGTCAGTGAGCTTGATTTCGCAGCCTTTCTCGTCTTTTATTTCGTCGTCTCGCCGGAAGAAGTTCTTGGTCTCCGCGCAGGTGTCGCCAAAGCGGATCTGCCCGATGCTTGCTGTCATCATGAACGGACGCATGACCAACAGGAACAGCATGTAGTTTGATATCTCCCTGCTCATCGTGGCCAATGGATCAGAGTCCCGACCTCGGACGCTGTCGCCAGGGGGGCTCGAGCCGGAGCGACAGAAGCATGTAGAAGACTTGGAGAAACAGCTGCAGCTGCAGCAGCATTCGTTGTCATCTTCTTCAGCAGGGTATTGAGCGTAGAAGCAGAGGTCTGTGGCTATGTGCCAGAGGAGGATGCTCTCATCGAACTCACAGTCGACACTCCACCCCAGCTCTTGATATAAGCCCTTGCGTTGGAGCGCCCACTGGCCACGCTGCTCTCCAAGCTTCCGGTAGCTCTTGGGATCCTTGGTGCTGTTTGCCTTGCTGTTAAGCTGATCAAAGATGAGACGTTTAAGTTGGCCTGACACATCGATGCTCTTTGTGTACCGCCAGCTGTCCCACATCGTCTTGACACGGAAGTTCCATTTCCATTCCAGCTGCTCCATGAACCATTTATACCAGCGAGACTTGTCTTTCAGACAGTAACTGAAGAGGTTATACTGTGAAATCTCATTTGACCACCTTGGCTTCTTCTCTGGCTGGAAGGACTTGATCAACCAAAACACCATCTCTGCCGCCAGCTGGAGTTTCTCGCTGGCTCGCAGATCCGCATAGGTCCAGGGGGAAACGATGATCAAGAGGATCGCATATATCTCCAAGAAGATAGCACCAGCCAAAAGCACATATGAGATGATAATGTCAACCTGCGCATAGCCTCGCATGTCGCCTATCGCACGCCTAAAGAGCATCAGCGACATGACAGGCGCAGCCAGGGTGAACAAGCGCAAGCTACGACCAGGCCAGCCATGGATCACCAAGGCCTTGGAGTGGAGGGATTCATACATGAGGACCAGCTCAATTTCCACGACCTTGAATGCTTGGTCCATCTCCAGCTTTCGGAAGAAGGATAAACTGTCAATGCGGTCCTGGAAGCTGAGGATGAGATCGACAAAGAGGCGACGGAAGATCTGGAAGAACCTATGTGCATTGTACACAAGACTGCCATAATCCTCCGACTTATCTTCGACATGGACATCATCATCCGGAGGCCGCTCTGGCACGATGACAATCGTGGCATCCAGTCCTGCATCTCTCCTTGACTGACACTCCTCCACGAATTTGGCGTAGTTGGGCCCAGGATCTGGCAGCGTGAGCATGGAACTGCGCAAGCTGCCCATGGATGCTGCCTTGAGTGCCAAAGTCCGCTCACCGTACTTTATGACCCCTGCCACAAACATTATGATGGCTGGTCTCATGAGCCTGATTCCGGGGCTTGACTTCCAGTAGACATAGCCGGCAAGGCCAACCTGTGACATGAGGCTCAGAAAGTGACGCAGCCACAGCTCATTGTCCTCGACAGCAAAGGCAGTGACGGTGTCCTGGCCACCAAGGTGGAGAATGAGGAACGGGGCCCAGAAGACAAGGAGGTGCATCTCCTCATCAAGGGAGCCATCACAAAGCTTCTGGTTCTGGGACAGGTGGCCGAGCGAGTAGATGGCAATGTAATCGGCAAGCAAGTAGGCGAGCCAGAGTGGTATGCGTAGCCACCATTTAGTTTTGCGCTTGCGTAAGCCGCCGGCAAAGAGAAGGAAGATCTGCAGGGATAGGCTAGATAGGACGAGCACACGGATCTCCCACTCCCCACGCTGCTTCCATAGCCCCTTCAGATCCATATCTGATTAATTCTTGACTCTTGATGTTGCTATTAGCCTGCAAATTAATGAAACCTGTATGAGGTGTACACTTGTACTGAGTTTGGCTAGTATGTTAGTGTACAGCATGTAAAGTGTTGTGCAATACAAAGACCTGTAAGTCAGATTTAGGAAATACATTTACAAGGTCTTCACCGTATCTAACTATTTGGAAATACCAGGTGAACTTCACTATAAACAGAAATTTATGCCAGTTTCGCTTAATTGTGAAGCAAAACGGAAACTTCGTATTTTCTCTGATTTAAGTTTCTATCTAAAGAAACTCCAGGAACTCTTCCTCTCACCACTTTGGAGACCGAAGATCTGCAAAGTACTGCAAGTAACCCAACCAAAAGAAAACACACTCTTGAGTAAGTGACACCCTATAGGTCCCAGCTTAAAGATTAGGGGGACGGCCGTACAGCAACAACCGTGATTCTTGAGATTGTGCTCACATGGACAAACAAAATACAGAATCTTGAAAACGTAAATTTTGAAATTAAATAGATGCTAGCACCGATTGCATGTCGATGATACCCAGTTTGTTCTACCAAAGTAAAATGTGGGTAAGACCGTAAGAAGCGTACCTCCAGGCTCCGTGGACGGTGGTGGCCTCTCCTCTGGAACTATGGCTGGAGTGGACCTGCGGCAGCTTGGATCCTCCAGCTCGCGAATGGTCCCTCCCGCCGCCGTCGCGTCAGGGAAACGGCGACGCTCCCGCCGGAACCGGAAGATCCGTCGTTCCCTCGACAGCTTCGGACCGGAAAGATAACCGACGACCGAGACGACCGAAGCTGAGCATCTCGCTGACTGCGGCAGCCGGCAGCAGAACCCTTTCCACGTATCTTTGCCTGGGCCGAGCCGCCCCATCCTCAGACTGGGCCCTTGCGACACTTTCTTCCTGGGCTGGCTGCTGCTGGACGCCCGAGCTGCTCGTATGGAAAGCACTTCTGGTGCCCACAACCAAAAAAGAAAAAAGGGAAGAAGAGAAGGAAAAAGAAGACGCAAGCCCTGTAAGCAAGAAAACCTCTCATTTTCTTTGAAAGTTACAGCCCAGAGCATAAATAAAGACAAAAGAAAAAAAATTATTATCATGTCTAGAAACACACGTCTACAATTTGCAGTAGAGAAAACACACTTGTCTCTCAACTCCAGCTGGATTTCCACGCGTCCTTTAGATCTGACTAGTTTAGAAGTCCCGACGAATTTGAGGGGGCGACTTGTAGGAGAAGCTGAGAGAGGGCAACTTCTGAGAGAAGCCGCTGGAGAAGCCGAAAAGAACTTGCCCTTACTCCTTCACTGCTGACCAGAGGACTCGCCGCTTGAACTGGCCGCCACTAGCAAGCATGCATGACTTAAGGACGAAAGATCTCCACATAATCCTACTGGAATTAGGAGGTTGAGCAGGCTGTCGGTGCGTATGAAAGACAAGTAAGCAATAAATCTATGAGGTTTCAGAAGCTCAAAACTTGGCTAAGGTCCTGTTTGGTTAGGATGTGGCTGTGGTTGTTGCGGCTGTTGGCTGGCTGTTAGGAGAAGCGGTTGTGGCTGTTGAGACGTGAGTACATACGTGTTTGGTTCGGCTGTGGCTGTTGACTGTTAAGAAAATTAACAAAAATCTAGAAAATTAATAAAAATTCAAAAAAATTCTAGAAATTAAGGAAAATTCTAAAAATTATTTAAAAATTCAGAAAAAAAGTTTAGAAAAATTTAGGAAATTAAGAAAAATTCAAAAAATTGTTTAAAAATTTAGAAAAAAGAAAAATTAACAAAAGTTGAGAAAAATCCAGGAAATTAAGAAAAATTCTAAAAAATTCAGAAAATGGTTTGAAAATTAACAAAAAATTCAGAAAAATCCAGGAAATTAAGAAAAATTCTAAAAAATTTAGAAAAGTAAAGAAAAATTAACAAAAATTTAGAAAAATCTAGGAAATTAAGAAAAATTCTAAAAAATTTAGAAAATGGTTTTAAAATTTAGAAAAATACAGAAAAATTAACAAAAATTCAGAAAAATCTAGGAGGTTAAGGAAAATTCTAAAAAATTTAGAAAATGATTTAAAAATTTAGAAAAATACAGAAAAATTAACAAAAATTCAGAAAAATCCAGGAAATTAAGGAAAATTCTGATTTTTTGTTAATTTTTCTGAATTTTTGAATTTTTTTAAATTTTTATTTTATTTTTGTATTTTACTTTTTTTGAATTTTCCCTGATTTTTCTATTTTTGTTTACTTTTTCTGAATTTTTGAATTTTTTGAATTTTTATTAATTTCCTGAATTTTTCTTAATTTTCTGGATTTTTCTTAATTTCCTGAATTTTTCTTAATTTTCTGGATTTTTCTTAATTTCCTGAATTCTAAATTTTTCTTAATTTTTCTGAATTTTAGGATTTTTTGAATTTTTATTAATTTCCTGAATTTTTCTTAATTTTCTGGATTTTTCTTGATTTTTCTGAATTTTTCTAATTTTTTTAGTTTTTTCTGATTTTTTATTCACCTATGTTAGAAAAAGCTGGCCAAAAGCCCCCTGTTTGGTTGGATTGGAGCTTTTTTCAATGGAAAAGCTCCCAGAAAGCCAACCAAACAGGGCCTAAAGAGGCAACCTCATGGGAGCAAGTCGGCATATTTGGCTTCTGTTTCCTGAGAGATTGATTGTATTCCTGCGAATATACAAGAGAAAAAACTGCAAGCGAAAAACCTTGCTCTGGTTTCACTTGTTAGCAAACACGGTAGCAGCTAAATGATAAAATGAAGAACACGAGGCACAAATTTAACATTGAAACCGTTGTGGGGAATTACCACGGTTGTACGAAGATAAAACTTGACTATTAATAGAAAGAAGAACCTCCTTGATATGCGACTATAGAGGAATTACGCTCGGTGTGGACTCTATACCGCTCAGTGATATGTCTAGCACATGTTGGCACCACGTCCAACGTGAATACAAAGAATATGGATCACGTCTCAAAAGTGAGCAACACACATCTCATGCAGTTCTTCGCCCAAAAAACATCTCTCAAACAGTCAGTGCAGTCACCGTCAGATTGTTTCAGGTGAACGAGACTAGAATGGAAGACGTCCAGACAATTTCACACGGACAACAAAGTTTCGTTTAAGCTAGGGAAATGTGCAGTCCCAGCAAGCTTTTCCACAGAATTACATAGGATCATTCCCCAAGGGTGAATTTTGGACATTTATGAATCTCAGTATTCTCAGGTTTGAGTTTCCTGAACGAACGCCGAAGCCTAGTATGATCATACTGAAGATGATTGAGGAACCTGAGGCGCAGCACCTCTGCTTCCCACCCCTCTTCGTCTCCGAGACTTGCTAGCTTCCCTCCCCTGATGTACAGCTTCTTAACGCCCTTGGGTGCAGGCCACTGCGCGAAGTCCATGAGCGGGAAGCAGTGAAGGTCTAGCTTCTTGAGGCTGGGAGGAAGCGCAAACGGATGATTCGCCAATGCTTGTCCACCTCCACTGTTCTTGGAAGTCAGGACACCCCATCTGATCTTGAGTGATTCGAGTGCCTTGAACTCGCCCAATTTCAGGAACTCATCCTCCGTCGGGGCAGCCATTTTACCGATGACGATGCCGAGCTTCTTGAGCTTCTTGAGCTTCGCAAGCTCACTCAGATGGCAGGGATCTTTGCTGCTTGAGTTTGCAACGACGAACCCCTTGAGGACAACGAGCCGCGTGAGCCGGCCTAGCCCTTTGGGCATTCCGCCGAGCAGATGGCACTCGGACAGGTCGAGGTACTCCAACCGATCGAGCTTGGTGATCCCTTGCCCCAATTCTTCCAGATTATGGCATGCCCGGAGATCCAGCACCACGAGCTCGAGCAACTTGCCGATCGAGTCAGGGAGTGACTCGATCCTCGAGATGCCACGGAAGCTGGCGTACCTCAGGCTCTTGCAGCTCCCAATGTCGGCGAGGCGCTCCACGCCGCTGACCTCGATGTGGCTGTCCATGGGGTTGGTGATCTGCTGGGCCGGGTCGAACTCCCTCCACTGCCCCAGCTGCAGCGCGCGCAGCTCCTTCTTCCCCGCGAACCACCCCTGGTCGAGCTCGACGTACTTCTGGTCGATGTTGTAGATGGCCTTCACCCCGGCGCTGAGCGCCGGCCGTGTCTTCCCGCCGCGCAGGCACGCGCGGCGCGCGAGCGTGAAGTCGTTGCCGGGGTCCAGCTCGAGGAAGCCGCTGCTCCTTGCCATGCCGATGAGCAGGTCCCGCATCCATGGCCGGACCGTGAACCGGTGGACCGTGCCGCAGAGCGCGGTTGGAATCGGGATGATGAATCCCCTGGCGTGGAGATCTTCGAAGCGGCTATTCCCGTCGTCGGCGGAACGGACGAAGCCCTCGCCGAGCCACCAGTGGATGAGGAGGCGCTTCCTGATGACGGCGCCCTCGGGGAAGGCGGCGAGGCAGAGCACGGAGCCCCGGAGCCGCGCCTCGAAGCCGCCGACGGCGAGCCTGAGGTGGCGCATCTGCGGGCCGTGCCGGATCTGCCCCATCTTCCTCGTCATCACCACGGCCGTGCCCTCCGGAGCCGGAGCAGACGAGGATCCCTCCTCCCCGCTGCCGCTGACGTCGTCGCAAGGGATCCTGTAGGCCTTGCGGATGCTGGCCTTGATGGCGTCGATGGCCGCGGATGCGGCCAAGAGCTCCTGGCGGATGCGCACCGCGTCGGGCTGCGCGTCCTGGAGCGCGTCGTCGAGGCGCTGCTCGACGGGGTCGAAGCCTTGTCGGATGCGCTTATCGGCGTCGTCAATGCTGCGGAAGACACCTTCCAGTTGCTCGATCTCCCGCCGGACTTTCTCCAGCTGCGCGAGGGCCTGGGCCCTGGTGTCGTCGGCCGGCGGTGCATGTTGATGCGCGGGCGCGGTCGTGGCGTGGAGGAGGGTGCGGATGGTGGCGAGGCGGGCGAGAAGAGGGACGATGATGTCCTCCTCGACACCTCGGGTGGCCGTGCGATCCAGGGCGGCAGACATGGCGCGGCCGCGGCGGGTGGCGCACCGGGCCGAGCGACTAAAGGATGGGTCACATGCGAATCTTTAGTTGTTTTAGCCCTAAAGGATGGGTCACCTGCGAATCTTTAGTTGTTTAATCCCATCCCGGTGGCATCCGATGCTGCCTTCCCATCAAAGTTAATAGGAAGGTGGAGGAGGAGGAGGCGTCGGCTGCAGAAAGGGGATGTTGAGGCAGAGCTGCTGGAGGAGCGTTGGCTGCTGGAGGAGCAGCGTCGGCTGGTGCAGGGGCAGCATCGGCTGCGTCGGCTGCAGAAGGAGCAGCGTTGGCTGCAGAAGGATCAGGTTCTCGTCAAGTTAATAGGAAGGATCGCCCGCGTTCGCGAGGCGCTGGACGCCGTCCCGAAGAGGCAACCGAGAGCAGCAGCAGCTGATATCGTCCGTGAGCTCCAGCAGCTGATATCGTTCGTGAGCGACGATATCTCCCAATGGTGGAATCCTTATATTTTTTTGGGGTTTGATAGTCCTTATATGGGGTCTGATCGTCCAATGGTGGGAAGAGCAGAGCTGGTCAACATCTTGCCCGCTGGTTGCCTGGCATGGGCAAGACCCGTCTAGCCGATGCACTGTACGAAGATACCAGAGTCAGGCAGAAGTTTGCCGTGCGACGCTGGGTGCACGTTTCACCGCGATTTGATCTCGGAATTTTGATGAGTAAGGTGGAAGACATTTGCAGGTTCCTAGGAGGACGGAGATACTTGATCGTGCTGGACGATGCCTGGGATGATGACCAGAAGAATGGGCAGACTGGGAGACCCTTATCAAGGCCCTTCCTCCAAATGGCAAAATCCTTCTCACCACTAGGACTCCTGCTATCGTACCAAGGACTGCCAGCATTGTGCAAACTACTAGCCCCTGCTTCTTGCAGCCCACAGACCAAGAATTCTGCAAGCAGTTCCTAGTTCAACACCGTCTCTCTCTCACTGACCTTGGCGTCGTTGGTACCAGAGTTGCCAAAAAATATGCTGATGTGCCCCTACTGTTAGAATATACAGCCTTATGGTTACGTGAGGAGGAAAATTTACTCCTGTGGGAGCAAGCTCTGGAAGGTTTTCACAGCCTCAACAAAGAAAGTGATCCCTCAATAGAATTCGGTAAACTCCTTCGCTGGGCTTACTGCAGCTACCAGCATCTCAGGCCGCACTTGCGGAGCTGTTTTCTTTGTTGTTCAATTTTCCCATTGGACTACAACTTTAGTGCTGAAGAATTAGCTGATCGTTTTGCTGCTAATGGCTTTATACCAGCTACAGTGCCTACATCCCAACGAGTACAATTTCTCCAACAGCTCCTTGATGAGTGCTTCCATCCAGTGCAAGAATATGAGCATCTAGATGAAGGGAGGCGTATCTACAGGATGCACAAGATATTGCACATCTTCGCGCAATGCGCGGATAGTGTTTACAGCTCAATCATCAGAGTTCGTCAGTCTGATGATGTTCGAGGTGATGTCTTGTCAATTCGAAATGCATCACTACTCATTCATCCTTCGACAGAATCCTTCCCAACTAATTTGTGTCATCACAAGAACTTGAGGACACTGATCTTACTTCTTGAAGGGAAAACGTGCTCCTCTGGTCAGCAATGTGAGATTAAAGAGATTCCCCAGGCATTCTGTCAAACACTTAGACATCTTCAAGTATTGAGTCTGGAAGCTACCAAGATCAGGAAGCTCCCTAATAAATTCGAGCAACTGTCCGACCTGAGATATCTTAACCTCTCATGGTCAAATATTGAAGTCTTCCCCAGCTCAATCTCCAAACTGCAACACCTGAGATATCTTAACCTCTCATGGTCAAATATTGAAGTCATCCCCAGCTCAATCTCCAAACTGCAACTTCTGCAAACTCTGAAACTGTCCCACTGTAAAAAGCTCCAAAAACTGCATGGAAATACATGCAAACTTGCCTGCCTGCAGAAGTTAGAGCTTGAAGGTTGCATCTGTCTTGTTGAGTTGCCTCAGAACATGAGTAAGATTAAGAGCCTTGAGTATCTAAGTGTTCCTGGATGTGCATCACTTATTCAAATGCCTCAGAGAATGGGCCATCTTACAAACCTCCAGACTTTGCTGGGATATGTTGTCTCCAACAGTGATGCAAATGCAATGTCGGAGTTGCAACCATTGGCACACCTGCATAGGCTAAGTCTAGAAATAGAAAAGGTTTCAGAACCTGTGGGCGCAAGGGATGCAATGCTGCAGGACAAACAAAAACTCGAATCATTGGCACTGAGGTGGAACATGGACTCTGAACATACTGATAAATCATTGGCACTGAGGTGGAACATGGACTCTGAACATACTGATAAAACAGCCTATGAACTACTTGAGGGTCTTCAACCACACCAACATTTGAAAGAACTTGAGATTGTTGCTTATGAAGGTGACAAGCTTCCGTCTTGGATGATAAGCACTGAACCATATCTTATATCACTGGTTGAGATAAGGCTAGTAAGATCATGCAAAACATTACCTCCTCTGGGGCTACTACCATATCTAAAGGTTGCTGAGATAAGTGGAGTTGAAACTATCAGCCGTGTTGATGATAGTTTCCGTGGCCACAGTGGCACATTCCCCTCACTGGAGAAACTAACATTCTCTTATATGCATAACCTTGAAGTCTGGGAACATGCACCCAATGTGGATATATTTCCTCGTCTTACAGAAGTGGCAATCATTAATTGCCCAAAATTTAGAGCATTGCACATGGAGCTTCCATCAGTTGAAAAGCTGATCTTGTGGATGAACAACAAGATGCTGTTCACTTCGAAAGAAGGCCTGACAGGTGTGGCAAAAAGCCTGGAACATGTATCCATTTGTTTTGGCGAAGAGCTGCTTGCTTCTTCAGACAGTGAGGGCCTGCAGGAGCTAGATAGACTGAAGAAGTTGGAGATATGTGGGTGTGCTGAGCTAATAAGCCTCCCACAGGGTTTGCAATATCTTTCTTCTATCAGAAACTTGGCAATTGACAACTGCAGCAAACTGGAGGCTTTACCAGGTTGGTTGGAGAAGCTACCTTCTCTGCAAGTAATACGTTTGTCAGGCTGTCCTGTATTGCGTTCTATTCCTGATGGCTTGCAGCAGCACCGTAATATCGAAATATATGTCGAGGACTGCCCCAACTTACCAGCAGAAGCATTTCCTTTTTGAAGCGCCCAGCAGAAACATCAGGTATCTTGAGTTCTTGACTCCTTCATGCATTTTTCATGGGAGTTATATTTGAGAAAAAAAACATGAGAATTTTTGGTTTGATTTATTTTGAAGGCAATTGATATTATCTTAGTTTAACTTCAAAATAACGAGTGAAGAAGCGTATTCAATTATGTTAATCTTTAGTCTTTACAGTATGAAGAAGCGTATTTGTCCTCCTGGGAATGACACGAGATTTTCTTTTGATGAGCTTTCTCATTTTGCTACATGCCTACATCTGCATGTGCACTTGGTTATGCAATGTATCATGATTTTAACTCATTTTGTTTGTAGGAAAATCCGTTGCCACTCGAGTCAAAAAGGTCAAGGGGAACATCTTCATCAATGACGATGAATTAGTTTTTGAATTAAATAGTGATGAAGATGAAAGCTAGTTACCACCATGCATGAAATTGGTCATACCAGAAGCAAGTCTTCAGAGTTGTGGCCTCGTACTCAGTTCAGCGAAAAGTCTTCTCCAAGCCGTTAGTGGGAAAACTGGCACCCCTCATTCGTTAGAGCGTCGCCCTCTCGTATGCCAAATCTTTAGTCCTATAAAGATCTAAGTTAGTGGTGGTCTGTTCATCACACCGAGACTACCCTTTAAGTTGTGAAAAAATTACCGCAATAGTCATCCATTCTATGCGGTAAACATATGTATCACGATCTTTTAATTAGTTGATTCAATTGATGTGTACTCTGAGAAGATTATTATTATTTAGCACAAAGTTAGAGACTGTAATGGCACAAACGTCTACACAGCTCATGTAATATAATTTTTTATATTTTATTTTGTAGCAACACATGGACATTATGTCTTCTAAAAATTTAGCATCCAAAAGGCATTTGGCAAGGTACATTGGGCATTCATATCAGAACTAATACAGCAGCAGGAATTCCGGATTTGTCAGCGGATTGAGCAAATCGGGTTGCCATCATGCTACCAATGGCATCAACGAAGATCGCCTTCGATTGGATTCCGGGAGGAGTGTTGCTGTCTATTCACCACAGTAGCAGAATGTGACGCCTTCAACTGATCTAGTTATCTAGCCTAGGAACAATTGTTTCTTCTAAGAACGAAGGTGGTTATTTTACTCGGTGTTGTTGTTTACACATTTACTGTAAGTCTGTAAGTAACTTTTTTTCCTGAAAAGATACTGTAAATTTACTGTAAGTCTGTAAGTAACTTTTTTTTCCTGAAAAGATACTGTAAATACCTGACTGACCTTGCAGTTCATACTTCACTTTACAAGAGCCTGAAAATTTGCTGAATACTGAGTGTAAGGTTGGAAATACAGCACTGGCCACTGGTGCAAAAATATCTCCTGAGTTTGTGCTATTATTTGACTGTTCTGAAGAAGAGATTGAAAGGCGTCTTTTGGACCGCAATCGGGTACAAGAAAACAAAAAGAATCTTGAAGACTGAAATCGTGGAACATAGCTTAGAACTGGGGGCTTGTTTGGTTTGTTACCAAATATTTGGTTTGCCAATGTTGGGGCAAGCAAAGGGATGCCAAATTTTGGAAAGCAATTTGTGAGATAAAACAGTCGTTTGGCAAATGTTGAAGCCCAACCAAGTGAGAGCCAAATTTCTTTGGCTTCCCAAAACTTTGACAAGGCTATCATTGGTAGCAAATCAAGCATGTTCGATGTCGATGCTATCCAGTTTTTTCGTAGACTATCAGAGTAAAATGGAGGTACGGAGGTGTACCTCGGGGCTCCGGGAGCTTTTTTTGAAATAATATGAATTTATTCAGATATTTCAAAAATATTATGCCATCTGGAAATTTTGCAAAAATGGCCTCAATCGCCATGACGCGCGGCGATTACGCAGAAATCGCCACGGTCCACGGCGATAGGCCGCAATCGCCACGGCCCACGGCGATTGCCGACCACTTCGGCTGCTACCGTCACGCCGCGTGGCGATAAGGAGAAATCGCCAGCACCCGTGGCGATAGGCAGTTAATTCCGCGCGCAACCCGCCAACCGTCCGCTCTTCACGGGTTAATGCGACGCCACGTGGCGTAATCGCCACGGGTCGTGGCGATTACGGCTGGCCTATAAAAGGCGCTGCGCGGTCGCCACCGACAGCCGGGTGGAAGGAGGAGGAGTTGGAGGGCGGGGCGCGGCGCGGGAGGAAGAGAAAACAGAGAAGAAAAGGGAGAGAGGAGGAAGAGAAGAGAGGAAGAAAAAGAGGAGAAAAAAAAGAGAGAGGAGGAGGAAGAAAAAGAGAGAGGAGGAGGAAAAAAAGAGAGAAAAGGAGGGAAAAAAAGGAAGATAGAGAGGTATTTTTCAGCGATTTGAAGGTAAAATTTTGAATCTTTTATTGTTTATTGTAGTAAATTAATATTTAAGGTAGATGTAGAATAGGAGGTAAATTTAAGGTAGATTTGTTCGCATTGTTTAGTTCTCATAATGTTTAGAAATAAAGTAGCAATTTAAATAGAAACATACGGTAGAATAGATTAGGTAGAATAGAATAGATTAGGCAGTAGAATAGAATAGAAACGTACGGTAGCAATTTAAAGTAGCAATTTAGTTCAGAAGTAATGGTAGATTAGGTAGATGAGGTAGGAAATCGACATCGATTTAGAAATAGCAAGTCCACTTCGATTTAGAGGTTAAACATTTACATTTTATATTTAGTTGAATATTTCTGTATAATATTTATGTGTAGAAAGTATTACACATAATTTTAGTTATACCCACTCGTAGTATATTTAGAAATCGAGTAGAACAATTATTTTGCGATACCAGATGCTACACATTTTTGCATGCCTCTTCAATAGTACAGTAGGCGTGTAACGGTGCCGCTTATATGATGTAGTTCCTGTAGAAAGTATTACACATAATTTTAGTTATACCCACTCGTAGTATATTTAGAAATCGAGTAGAACAATTATTGGCGCATGTCATGATCTTATACCGTACGGACTAAAATATTACGTTTTG
Organism: Stipa capillata; assembly: GCA_019208055.1. Classification (NCBI taxonomy): domain Eukaryota; kingdom Viridiplantae; phylum Streptophyta; class Magnoliopsida; order Poales; family Poaceae; genus Stipa; species Stipa capillata. Next base: position 25,465 of record JAGXJF010002714.1, read on the forward strand.
GATGGCAGGAATGTCAGAACTAGTCGAATTTGTAGTTTACTATGGTGTTGGCACGATCTGTGTAGATGAGTCTGGTTCCGTCAATCTTAGTAGCTTCCCACAAACGAGATTAACTATGGAAGATCCAGACAGATACCATATCAGTACCATTAAAGAATGGTTCACACGGGCCTTCGGTCTAGATCCGGAAGTCACAAGTGTAACCTTGCAAGCGTATTTCAGCAAGTCTTGCAAGCATGTCCGGTGGGATCTTTTCCCCCTAGATGGGACAAAGGACTGGCGGGCTTGGTTGAGGGCAAGTAAGGCACGCAAGGGTTCACATTATCTGTTGGTCCAGGCAGTAGATAAGGTGTCATCTGAAGAAGGCGGAGGCGGAGGCGGAGGCAATGAAGCTGGACAGAGCAGCGCAGCGGCAGAGGAAGTTGTTCACGAAGAAGACCCTGTAGTGGAAGTCGGCGGAAGTTCCGCTGGACCTTCCGCGACAGGAGGTACGGAATACCTCAGCGGTTCAGTGGACGAGGGCGAGATACGTGAGGAACTAGTGCAGATCATGGAGTATGATGATGCCGTTGCTAGAGAGGAAGAAAGCAATGTCGAGGACGGTAGCAGCGAAGAGGACGAAGATGAGGATGAAGAAGGAGGGGACGATCCGATTCCTAGTATGTGGAATCTTGACATGTCCGGCAGGATGAATCTCGAGGGCGCAAGTGACGGAACGTATATGTACAAGCCGAACGAGATTGTCCAAGGCGCATACTATGGCACGAAGAAAGAGGTGAAAGAGGCTGTGAAGCTTTGGGCGATGTCGACACAGAGGACATTTCGAGTGCACAAAAGTTGCGGGGATCAGTACGCAGTGAAGTGTAGGTCTGCTGGGTGTGAGGGGTACGTGCATGCGTCCCAGAGGAAGTACGAAGTGCATTGGGTCATACGAAAGGTGGTGCCGCACACATGTGTAATAAGCGGTGTTCCTGACACACATCGGAATATCAGTGCGGAACTCGTGGCTGGGTTGATGTATCACGAGATAGTGAAGAATGTCTGCATTCCAGCACAGTTCATACAGACATCTGTAGAGAGCAAATACCAGTATAGCATAAGTTATGCCATGGCGTGGAGGGCAAAGCAGATCGCACTAGAGCGGCGGTTTGGGACATTCATCGATTCATATCACAATTTACCGTACGTACTGGAGACACTGGGGCAGAGGAATGATGGGACATTTGTTAGCCGTCTCATGTGGCCCTCTGTGGACATTCCTGGAAAAATTTGTCTGAATGGTGCTTTCTGGTGTTTTGGTCCATGCGTACAAGCTTTCAGACATTGTCGGCCGGTTATTTGTATTGATGGGACATTCATGACAGGACAGATGAGGGGGACACTTTTTACCGCAGTTGGGGCGGACGGAAATGATCAGTTAGTGCCACTGGCAATGGGCTTTGCTGACTGCGAGAGCTACGATAACTGGTTGTGGTTCCTTGTCTGTCTGAAGAAAGGTCTCGTGAAGGATCGACCAAATGTGTGTGTTATCCACGACTGGCATGCCGGGCTGCTGCTAGCAATTCGCCATCTTCAGCAGGGCGTAGCGGTGACTCGAGAGGGGGAAGATTTGCCAGAAGATTCAACTTGGTACGACATACGGAGTAGGTGGTGCGTGCGCCACCTGGCGGCAAATTTCTATCGCCAATTCAAGAACAAGCAGTTGATGAATCTCTTCAAATTGTTATGCAATCAGAACCAGTCTAGGAAGTTTGAGGAGTACTGGAGCAGACTCGACGAGTTCACGAAGAAGGAGGTTAGACGACGGAACCCTGGGGAGGTAACACAGAGGCTTTGTGACCTTCCGGGAGTTGACGACAACAGGTGGACTCGCAAGGGAGGGGGTACCAGGGACGCAGAGTGGGCAAGGCGGCTGGCCCCTTTCGTTGGCCAGTGGGGCACTGCTCTGAACAACGTCCTGCCCGAGGACCGGCCGTTTCGCTATGCCGAGTTCGAGGCGTACTTGCAGTGGTATTTGCCACGTACGCGCGTCCACCTTATTCGTGGAAGCGAGTCTCCTGACGAGGCAGCGGCACGGACAACTGACATGTACCCGATCATCGCAGCTGAAAATCTGGATTTGGCGGTTAGTGTATTTCGTGTTTCGCTTCGAGCTATTTATTTTACTAATTAAACTTACGCGCGCACCTATGATTCGCACTCTTCAGGGACAGTGGGTGACTGCGGCGAACATGGAGGCCACCGCAATTCTTCAGCAGCTTCCACCCGACACCGACCACCACTCAGGCTTGTCCAGGGTCGTCGAGTACACCAGGAGGGTCATGGACATTTTCAGGTGCACGCGTAGGGATGACGTCGTTGCCGGGGCTAGCTCAAGCCGGGGAGCGCACAGACCACCGCGTCCTTCACAGACGAGGCGCCAGCAGCCACGTACGTCTCAGCCGCAGCCACCGGGTCCCACAGAGGCGGGTGGTTCAGCGTGGCACCAGAGTTCGTCCACACCATTGATGCAACCAATTTTTCTGACATTCTTTTTCTCACTAAATCCGGTTACGTACAGATCGATTTCCGCCTCACGTGGCCAGTAGTCCGGTTGACTTCCTCCTCGACAGCCCCGAGGCTCACGACTTTAGATTTCACAGCGAGCCGGATGAGTTGATTCCGCCTGGGCCGTTCAGCACGACGCAGCAGACTCAGCCGCCATTGCCCACGCAGGATACACCGGACCCCGAGGAGGATGACCCGGTACTACAGGTGGGCAGGCCGGCTAGAGCGGGAGCGGGACAGCCTAGGCAGAGGTTCTCACCGTCGTTGATCAGGAAGAGAGGACGACGAGGCGCTTGAATTAGTCCTTTCTTTCAGTGCATTTTATTGTACAAGCATTATGAATTAGTACACTTCTGTGCTGTGTTACTTATCGATGGAGCATCTTTATTTCGTTCCCTTGGTTGCACGTTTCGACTGTAGACCGATCAGTAAACGGTAGCATACATGTCATCACCTTCGCACCCACTCTTGCATAA
>JAGXJF010002715.1:0-86467 GCA_019208055.1 Stipa capillata
GACTACAGCAGCGGTACTGTAAAAACACGAACTCAAGGCCTGCCCTCCAGCAAGCAGCAATCTCGGTGGACCATGCGGTTTCCTCCCAGAATCCCGGGAACCATCTTCCTCCCCCAAGGGGTGCACGACCGGATAATCCTGTACACCATCACCCGGCGGGAGGAGTCCACAGTCGCCTCGGTCCAGATCGCGATGCCCGGGGCACCATCTTAGCAAGGAACCGCGCTCGGCGAGACGCGGGCGAAAACTCTCGCCGCGCCGGGTCGGCTCACAGCCGACTAGGGCCGCGAGACGATGCGCGGGGACAAACCAGGCGTCGGGCAAAGGAATCACCGCAACCCGAGGCGGGTGAGCCGGGAGAGCCACCATGATGACAGCAGTGATTCTAGCACCGCGAACCATGGGCACTCGCCGACTCGCTTGGCAATGGGGTTTGTGGGTTCGAAGGCTTTCAGCCCCTGCATCCGCAGTGTTACTTTCCCGCCTCAGTTTCGAGTTACCGGAATCGACAAGTACACGGGTGAGACTCGGCCAGATATCTGGCTGGCCGACTACCACACTGCGTGCAGGACCAGTGGAGGCAACGACTACGTTGCGATCCATTATCTACCCTTGTTTCTAGTCGACTCGGCCCGGGCCTGGCTGACTAGCTTGCCTTCAGGCTGCATCTAGACGTGGGCTGACCTGGAGACCCTCTTCATCAACAACTTCCAGGGTACTTACAACAGACCCGGGAACACTTGGGACCTCCACAGTTGTACTCAGGAGGAAGACGAGACCCTCCGGGAATACATCCACCGGTTCTCTAAGAAAAGAATTAGCTGCCCGAGGTCAGAGAGGGAGACGTCATCACGGCGTTCTCCAAGGGTGTACGAAGCACTGACCTCATTCATAAGATCGCACGTAAAAATCCCCAGACTACGCGCGAGCTCTTCGACATCGCCAACAACTTCGCTACGGGCGAAGAAGCCGTCCGCAGTGCTGCCAAGGGGGACAAGGGGCGTTCCAAGGCTCCAGAGCCCCGCCGGGACAACGACCGCCCCGAGTCATCCCGAAAGAAGCACAACAAGCGCAAGGGCGACGATCTCATTGCTGTAGCCGACCGCGCCCCACCGCGTCGGCCCCCACGCGGTAACGCCACTTTCGAGGAGATGATGAGTCAGCCATGCCACTTCCATGGGCCGAAATCCAACCATGTCACGCGCGACTACAACCTCCTCAAAAACCTGAACAAATCCCCCGCAGGCAACTGGAAGGAGCCCCCTCCGGACAAAGGAGATGAGTTCCCGAAGGAAACCGCCTGCCTTATGATCTTTGGCGGTTCCAATGGTTACGAGACCAAGCGTCGCCAGAAGATCATCGAACGGGAGGTCAACGCAGTCGAGCCGGCTATCCCTCAGTACCTTCGGTGGTCCGAGTCCGTCATCACTTTCGGACGCTCGGATCACCCCGACTACATACCACATCTAGGATGGTACCCTCTGGTGGTGGATCCCATCGTCAGCGGCGTCTGACTCACCAAGGTCCTCATGGATGGCGGCAGTGGGCTAAACATCCTCTACGTCAAAACTCTTGATGATATGAGGATATCACGCTCGGACATCAAGCCGACTGGAGTACCCTTCCATGGGGTTGTCCCGGGCAAGATGGCGAGTCCACTCGGGCAGATCAGCCTGCCCGTTACCTTCGGGACCCTCGAGAACTTTTGAACCGAGACCCTCACCTTTGAGGTCGTCGACTTCTCCGGTTCGTACCACGCTATCTTGGGGCGGCCCTGCTACGCCAAGTTCAGGGCTGTCCCGAGTTACGTCTACCTCAAGCTCAAGATGCCGGGCCCCCACAGGGTCATCACGGTGAAAAGCAGCTTCCAACACGCATACGCATGCGACCTGGAGAACTGCAACCTCGCTGCGGCACAAGTCGCAACTGCTGAGCTTAACACCCTCAAGTCAGCCGTGGTGGATGACTCACCTCCGGCCAAGAAAACTTCAACTGCTACATCCTTCCAGTCGGCGCGCGACTCCAAGTCGATCCAGCTCGACCCGGAAGACCCTACCAAGACGACGCAGATCGGGACAACCCTCGGCGACAAATAGGAAAGCGCGCTCGTCAGCTTCCTCCAGGATAACCGGGACATCTTCGCATAGACTTCATCCGACATGCCCCGGGTCCCTCGGGAGGCTGCCGAGTACTCCCTCAACATCCGGCCAGATGCCAAGCCGGTCAAGCAACGTCTGCGCCGCTTCGCCGAGGATAGGCGTATAGCTATAGGGGAAGAGATAGCCAAGCTCTTGTCGGCTGGCTTTATCAAAGAAGTGTATCATCCCGACTGGTTAGCGAACCCAGTTCTTGTTCGCAAAAAGAATGGAAAATGGCGGATGTGTGTTGATTATACTAGCCTTAACAAGGCATGTCCCAAAGATCCATTCACTTTACCTCGCATCGACCAGGTGATCGACTCCACGGTCGGCTGTGAGATTTTGTGCTTCCTCGACGCATACTCTGGCTACCATCAGATTAAGATGAAGGAGGAAGATGAAATCAAGACTTCGTTCATCACTCCGTTCGGGGCCTTCTGCTACGTCTCCATGCCATTCGGCTAAAAAATGCCGGCGCTACGTACCAGCGGTGCATATAGCGTTGTTACTCCAGGGGCAGATCGGCAGGAACGTGCAGGTCTACGTGGACGATGTGGTCGTCAAGTCTGAGAAAAAGGAGGACCTCCTGAGTGACCTAGCCGAGACTTTCGCTAGCCTCAGGCGATTCCGCATGAAGCTCAACCTGGAAAAGTGCGTCTTCAGGGTTCCTTCGGGCAAACTCCTCGGTTTCATCGTTTTCGAATGAGGAATCGAGGCCAAACCAGAAAAAATCGATGCTATCACCAAGATAGGGCCCCCAAAGAGTCTCAAGGACGTCCAAAGGCTTACCAGATGCGTGGCAGCTCTAAGCCGTTTCATTTCCTGACTCGGCGAGAGAGCCCTGCCTCTCTACAAGCTCATGAAGAAGTCAGACAACTTCACCTGGACACCGGAAGCTCAAGGCGCCCTCAACGACCTGAAGAAACTTTCGACCACCGCCCCGGTTCTGGCCCACCAATGCCCGGCGAGCCGTTGATTCTTTACATCGTGGCGACCACTCAGGTGGTTAGCATGGTACTGGTGGTCGAACGGCCCAAGCTAGGTCACATCCAGAAGATTCAACGACCGGTTTACTTCATCAGCGAAGTCCTCTCCGAGTCCAAGGCACGTTACCCACAGATACAAAAAATTGTCTACGCGGTCTTCGTCACGGCTCAGAAACTGGTTCACTACTTCCAAGGCCACCCGATCTCGGTGGCCAGCTCCTTCCCGATTGCCGACATCATCAACAATCGGGATGCCACGGGTCGGATTGCCAAATGGGTGATGGAACTACTCGCTTTCGACATCATCTACACTCCTCGCACGGCTATCAAGTCTCAGGTCCTGGCCGACTTCGTAGCTAAGTGGACGGAGGTCCAGTCCCTGCCCGCTGACATCAACCTTGAACATTGGACCCTCTATTTCGACGGCTCTCTGATGCTTCAGGGCGTGGGGGCTGGCATCGTGCTTATTTCTCCAAAAGGGGAACGCTTTAAGTACATTTTACAGCTTCACTTCCCGGCTTCCAACAACGTCGTCGAGTACGAAGCACTATTACATGACCTCCGAATCGCCACGTCACTCGGGATTCGCCGACTACTAGCTCGGGGTGATTCCGAGTTGGTGGTTCAGCAGGTTATGAAGGAGTGGTCGTGCCGCGATCCGACAATGGAGGCTTACTGTCTCGAGGTGCGCAAACTGGAAGATAAGTTCAACGGCCTCGAGATCACACACGTCCTCCATCGCGACAACGAAGCAGCCGATGCTCTGGCCAAACTCAGTTCCAGCCGGGACGCAGTACCACCTGGGGTCTTCCTCCAGGAGCTACACGAGCCATCCATAAAGGCAGAGTCCGAGCCCGTGGTCGCTGATTCCACCTCCGATACTCCCGAAACGGGATTTCTCACCTCTCACGAGGTGATGGCCATCAGTCCCGACTGGACGGCACCATTCCTCAACTACCTCCTGCGGGACACGCTCCCACAAGATCAGGCTAAGGCGTGCCACCCTCGCTTGCCGCGCCAAGGCCTACACTGTCATCAACGGCGATTTATACAAACGGAGAAATTCTAGACTCCTTCAGCGGTGTATTCCCCTGGACCAAGTACAGTAGCTCCTCCAAGAGATCCACTCGGGTGTCTGTGGCCACCACGCCGCACCCAAGTCCCTGGTCGGAAAAGCCTTTCGGCAGGGTTTCTATTGGCCGACTGCCGTCTTGGACACCGAGCACATTGTGCGCACGTGCGCGGGCTGCCAGTACTTCGCCAGGCAGACACACATGCCGGCTCAGGTTCTGCAAACCATCCCGATCACGTGGCCGTTCACCGTCTGGGGCCTGGACATGGTCGGACCTTTGAAGAAAGCGCCCGAGGGCTACACACACCTTTTTGTCGCTGTCGACAAGTTCACCAAGTGGATCGAAGCCAAGCCGGTCACCACCATTACGGCTGATCGGGCCGTCGAGTTCTTTCTGGATATCGTCCATCGATTCGGCGTCCCCAACAGCATCATCACCGACAACGGCACTCAGTTTACGGGTGCTGCCTTCCTTCGATTCTGCGATGAGTACAACATCGGCATAAATTTTGCTGCTGTGGCACATCCGTGCACGAACGGGCAAGTCGAACGCTCCAACAGTCTCCTTATGCAGGGCCTCAAGCCTCGGATCTTCCACCGCCTACAGAAGTTTGCGGGGTAAATGGGCCGCAGAGCTTCCTTCGGTGCTCTAAAGTCTTCGGACTACTCCCAACTGATCTACCGGATACACCCCTTTCTTCATGGTATATGGTGCCGAGGCCGTCCTCCCGACTGACTTGGAATATGGTTCCCCGCGCGTTCGTGCCTTTGACGAAATCCAGTCGGAAGAGGCACGGCACGATGCTCTCGATCAGCTTGAAGAAGCTCGGGAGGTCGCTCTCCTTCGTTCGGCTAAGTAACAGCAAAGCCTCCGGTGCTATCAAAGCCAACACGTACGCGGGTGTGCGTTCAACGTCGGTGATTTGGTTCTGCGACGCATCCAATCATCCAAAGATATGCACAAACTTCCCCCTCCATGGGAAGGCCCATACGTCGTCGCTGAAGTACTGCGCTCGGGGGCTTACCGACTACAAGACCAGGATGGCAATGTCATCACTAACGCGTGGAATATCGAACAGCTACGTCGTTTCTATGCTTAACCCTTTGTACTTTGCAGTCATAATAAAGATTCTCTTTCCACATGTCAATTTTCACTCGGGATCCCCGACTGGCTCGTTTGACTTGTACTTGTCCCTTCCCTTCTGCCCAAGTCGAACACTTCGCTGCAGCATATACAAACCGGCGAGTGCTTCTCCCCATCGGTCGCCAGTTTTACGCCAAACTCCTATGCTACACGGGACACAGCCCATGGCTACTCCCTGCGCTCGGATGGCTACAAACGGATCTAAGGGACATACTCGGGGGCTTGTCATGCGCAGAAGTGAAAATCACTCGGCAAAGGGACATAACTTAACCATATCACCTAGCCCAAAATAAGCATTCAATACAGATAAAATTCCTCCGAGTTTTCCTACACTCGGCCATCTAACCTATTCCTCCCATCAGTAATTTTTTACAGCCCGGCCCGATCGACAAGGTTGTTCGCCACCGTCTCCACTATCCGCATGAGCTCGGGGATGTCCTCGTCGGGCACATCGGCCGCATATCCCTCCCCGATGTCCATGTCCAGCATCGGATAGTGGGACCTCGCCACGGCCAAGGACAGCATGGCTCCGGTCCGCGTTGCCTCGGACAGCTGACGCGTCAACTCCGCCGGCAGCTGCTGGAGCCGCGCTGTCACGGCCTCCACGTCGTCGGCCACCGGGGCGTCCTCCCACATGGCGTTGCATGCCTCTCGCCCGGCCGCAGTGAGGACCTGAGTTACCTCGACGGCCTTACCCAGTCGGGTCTGGAGGGCTGCACAAACAGGCACAGGACTTAGAGAAGAAAACAGAAGAAAAGGCCCTGTCGCCCGACCCCGTACAGGCTGAGTCTCCGCGACTTACCAGCTTCGGCGTCGGCGGCCCTCTTCTTCTCCGTCTCTGTCACCTCCAAAGCCCGCCTGAGGCTACCGTCCACCACCCGGGCTGCTTCCTCCAGCTCCCGAACATGGTTCCCCTCCGCAGTCAGTGACTCCTGCAGCTGGCCGGCTCGCTCCTCCACTGAGCTCAGCTCCCCTACTCAGAGCTTCATCGTCGTCAGCTCGGTTGCCAACAACAGTCTCAGGCCACCAAAGCACTCAGCAATTTCCACTAAGGGAAGTCCGAGTCATTACCTTTGGTCCGGGCCTGTTCCTGCGTCAGCCCGGCCTTCAGGGCATTAATCTCCACCGATCGCCGGTGCGCCGCCTCCTCTGCCCCCGTGGCCCACGCCGCGAGTGCGTCCCACTCCTTCTTGCGGAGACTGAGACGCTCGAACTTGTCCAGCTGATCTTGGACATAGATCGTCTTCGCCTCGGATCGTCGTTGAAGCTCCTGTAACAAATGGAGATTACTTGTCAGTCAATTACGTGTCCGCTTTTAGACCCTCTACTCGGTCCCTTGGACCCAGTAGAGGCTCGGGGGCTACACCCTCTAGGTGCATTGTTCGTGCACCCAAAGTACAGTTAGATGATGGCAACATAAAACATCAAACCATCCGCCCGACTATCCTAGTCGCCCGAGGGCTCGGGGGCTACACCCTCTGGATGCACTGTTCGTGCACCTAGAGGAAACAATTCCGTAGCAGAAAGCAAAGGGCCTTCCCCCCGACTAACCCAGTCGGGCGGAAGCCCGGGGGCTACTCCCGGACGAGGCACGCAGAAGAGAGAACGTTACCTTCATCCGTGGGTGAAGGCTTTTCGTCAGCAACTTCGTCCCTTCGTCCACTATCTGTTGGAGTCGGGCGACGGCGCTTTGGGTGGCCTCCCACCCTTGCAGCTCTGCCACATCGTCGACCTCCCGGACGGTGTAGGACGGCTTGTCGGCTGGCGCCACCCGGACCCGCACCGGTCGGAGCGCCAGTGCGGACTCCGGCCGCGGCACGGGGGTGCCCGACACTTCCTCCAACACCGGCTCCGACGAGGGTTCCTCCTCGCGACTCGGACCCGCATCCTCCGGCGCCCCGCCAACTGGATCGGAGTCCATTGGCTCGGCTGGAGTGGTTGTCTCGGGGGCAGCCGGAGCAGTCGTCGGAGACGCCGCCGGTGCAGTCGCCTCGGGCGCGGCCTGAGTGGTCGCCGCAGGTGCCCCCGGAGCTGCCGTGGCACAAGACTCCTTTGCTTGCGGCGCGAGCACGGACTCCTCTGATGCGTCCACTCCCTCCGATGAGGCCTAGGGGGCGGAGTCGTGGCCGCCCCCGCAGGGGAAGGGGGACGGACTTCGGGCGCCAGCTGGTCTTCCTGTCTGACTCCCGAAGAGCCCGACGCCCGCTTCGGGACAGGACCCATCTTCTGTGCCCTGCAAGCAATGCCGATTTAGTCAACAATCAAAGCGCAAGTCATCCAGCAAGAGTAGGATGGTTTCCTGGCTACTTACTTGGCAGACCGCGGGACCGGAATTTGCTTCTTAGCCCTTGAGGTCGGCCTCGCCGACGAACCGGTCGCCGCCGCCGCGGAGGAACCGCCTTGTCCTCCAAAGGCGGCGTCGGCCGATATTTTCTCTCCCCGACCGGAAGGGGCCGGTCCTCCCACGGCTGGAGTTGCTCCCGCTGCCGCAGTCGGCGCAAGCGCAGGCGCGTCCGAGTCGCCCTGCCCTCCCGATGCGGAATTGGTTGAGGAACCGCGCCTCCTCCGAAAACGCAGAGGAGCCACGTCTTCCTCCTCCTCTTCGTCCGCGGCCGCCGGCGCGCTCGGTGGTGTGGTGCTGGGTGACGGAGGGGCGGGCGACTTTCCCTTCGATGATCTGGCCCTCGAGGACGAGGCGCCGGCTCCCCCTCCGCTGGGAACGTCCGCGTACTGCGGTTGGTTCCAGATCTCGTTCTCCGGCAGGGGAGCTCGAGTTGAAGCCGAAGAGAACCTGCCGGTCCAAAAGGGAAAATGACTACAAAAGTTGGACTCTAGGTACCCGACTAAAACAAGAAACGTTGGAAGAAACGAGACTTACGTCGCTCGGGCGGTTGGCCCGACTGAAGGGCGGCGGCCGCTCAGAGATGTCTAGGTCCACCCCCGGAGCGAGGAGCTTCTCCACACGACGCCGGATGTCATCTTCCGAGAGCACCCCATCGGTCTCCCGGGTCGAGCCGTCATCACCCGTGTACTTGAACATCGGGTGAGACCGCAGCTTCGCCGGATGCACCCGCCATCCGACGAAGGTTGAGACGACCGCCGCCCCGGTCAGCCCGGCCTTGATTGCTTCGGCCAGCTGCGCCATCAGGACCGGAATGCCATCCGGTCCAGCGGCATTTCCGACCAGCTGGGCTTGACCACTGGAGGCTGCCCACAGAAGTCCGGGAGTGAGGGCTTCGGGTTGGCGCAGTAGAACCAGTTGGCATGCCATCCCTTGTTGGAGGATGGCATGGCCAACTGGATGTAGCTCTTCGCCGTTCCCGACCGGAGCTGGAATCCGGCGCCGCCCACGATCGCCGGGCTATCCTTGCTCGGCTGTGGCTTCACGGCGAAGAGATGTCTCCACAGCCCGAAGTGCGGCGCGATGCCGAGGTAACATTCGCACAGCGCGATGAAGGTTGAGACGTGGAGGATGCTGTTAGGGTTGAGATTATGGAGCTCTAACCCGTAGTAGTATAGCAGTCCCCGTAGGAATGGGTGGACGAGCACGGAGAAGCCGCGCTCGAAGAAGGGCCCGTGGACGACGAGCTCGCCAGTGTTGGGGGTCGGGATCGTCTCCCCGGCGGCCGGTCGCCACTCCACCAGTTCTCGCGGCGGCAGTGTCCCCGAGCGCACCATTCCCTTCAGACGCTGCTCGGACGCCGTGGACTTGAGCCAGGAGGCCATGGGGTCGTCGGAGAGGTCTTCTTGGCTCAGCAGCTGCCACACCAGAGCGTCTTCTTCCGCCGCGGTCGGGTCGACCTCCCAGTCGGTTGGTTGCATCCAAGTTTGCCAGCGGGAAGGAGGGTTTTGGTGGCGGCGGAAGGCTCGAGTCAGAAGGACGAGAGAGTGCAAAGGAATTTGGGCGCAGAAAAGGTGGAAGCCGAAGCGGTGCGAGAGCGTGTGAATGGAATCCGCGGCCTTTGGTCTTATAAAAAGGATTTCTAGGGATTCCGGCTTCTCCGCTCCCACGCGAACGCGGGATCTTTGCGCTCATGTCACGGTGGATCAACCGCGAACGGCTCGCCTCCCCCCCACGCGCGCGGAATAACCGGCCCACGTTTGGCCAGAGCGGTTTCCCTTCCACGCGGATGGCTCAGCCCATGAAGAAGACACTGCAACATTATCCTCCCGGTTAAAACGGCCCACGTTATGGCCCATACGCCTTAAAACGTGCAATTTGGGCCGTAGGACCGGAGAGGGGTTTAACGGTTGGCCCTCTAAGGAGGGGACAACTGCTGAGACTTGACTCCCATGAATAAGTGACCGTAGCGCGTCTCCAGCAGGACACTAGTCGGCAGCCGCGTCAGGCGGCACCGGGCGTTGCGGATCGCAAGAAGGTTTCAAGGGTTGGCCTCAAGCAGGAACGCAATACCTTGAATACACCTGAGTGAAGGGCAGTTAAAGCGCACCCTCAGTGGGTCACTAGTCGGACGCCGAGCACCCCAGGTCTGCTGGTTTCTCCACCCGAGCCACCTGCGAAGTTTTCCTTCGAAGGGCTCGGTACCCATATCTTTTGGGTTCAGTGGAATGTTCTGGTACCAGACACTGTCACTCGGGAACCTATGCGCTGCAACTCAGATCTTGGCCCTGACGAGCATTCCGGAGGCATTCCTTCAGGGGACACTAGCCGGGCCCGAGTTATTCGGGAACCCGGGTGCTACTCGGGAATGAAGTCGAGGGTAATGGCATGTCCCCCACTGGGCTATCAACCGATCCCTGTCCCCCGGGATGGATCGGATGTCACCAAGATTAACCCGTTATTAGCTCAATTGCCATGACGTTCTGGCCCAATGGGTGAATGTCACTCGGCTCATTTGTTGCCTTTACTCCAGAAATCCATTGAGTCCATCACCATCTTCCTGCAGGCGATAGGGTAGCGCGCTCAGACGAGGTGGCACCTGGTAGGACTGTTCAAGGAAGGGTTCAAGCAGCAGCCAGATTGTGATGGACTCGGGGGCTACTGACGATGACATGGTGCCCGGGTACCGTCATGGAGGACAAATCCGGCCTTCCGACCACAGGGTGGGTCGGGCCGGATGTTCAGAGTCCGACTACTATACGGGGGTCTATCAGCTGGCTTGGAGTACACGGCAGGGATAGATATGAATTCCGGTAATCCCGGGGTCAGTTGTAACCGAATAAGGAAATCAACATGTAGATCGATCCGGACTCCTGTAACCCTACCCTCGTCGCCTATATAAGGCGGGGAAGGGATCCTCGGATCGACGAGTTAGCAATAGCGATAGTTTCTCATACGGGACATCAGCAATACCAAATCAAACACAGGACGTAGGGTATTACCTCCTTCTGAGGGCCTGAACCTGCTCATACATTGTCTCCCGTGTGCACCCATCTAGATCTTCAGAGCTCACACGTCCCCATATTCATTATTGCCGGATACAAACCCCGACACAGTTCATATCAATACATTATCACACATTTACAGGCAGCCCAATACACATTTATGGAAGGAACTGTCCATATACTTAGTTAAAAATAATAACTACTATTCCATACCACAGTACCGTATCCCTAATTTACCAATTAACCACAACAACTGAGCCCACAAATCATACTTCACTTCCTGTGATTCAGTAAGAGAATTGGGGAGGAAGGGAAAGGAAATATAAACAAGAAGCATAAGGAAATTTCCATAATGCAGATGCCATTCAAGAATAAGGAAACATAAACAAGCATAAGTATATCAAATTTCGAAGTAATCTTGCAGGTATTCAGGAAAAAATTAATCCAGCATAGTTATCATTAATCCGTGCATACTAGCATACTAGTAAATCAATAGCAGTGCTCAGAAGTCAGAAGTTATACAGATAAACTAGCAGTGCTCAAAAATCAATAGCATACTAGTAAATCAATTGCAGTGCTCAGAAGTCATTAGATAAACTAGCATACGTATTGTAGCATAAATGGAGATAAGCACAGATGCATATTGCCAAAACTCTGGAGAAAAGAATAAAGAGAATCGGTACAGTTATACAGTACGGTATACAGTATGCCTTGTGCAAGGTTCTAAGCAATCATATGTTTCCCTTATGACTAGCCAATGTGTACAGACTTAAGAGTACAATCTAACTTGTTAAAACTCATAAGTAAATGCTTTTATTGACCATCATACGCCTTGATATTAAGAGCTTTGCTGCTTGCACCCTTGTGACATCAAAAACTTAGTTGAATAAGTACCCGATGCCTGCTTCCCTCATTAAGTCCATAGCTAATTGCTTTCTCCCAATGCAATCTGAATTTAGCATGACATGTATATCAAGATACATTTAGCAGTGGAATTACATGCAAAGAAAAAGGTCCATTAGATTAGCAAGCAAGGGTATGCCATCTTCAGGGACAACAGTACTGCTACTAGGCAATGCTGGTTTAGTTCAGATATAGTACAAGATAAACAGAAAGTGGGTTCATTGGCATCAACAAAACAAGCTTGTTTTGACTATCTAAATATATACCTTCATCTTCACAGCAACTCACTTGAGGATGTCATACAGCAAGATAATTCACGTCATAGTAATTTCAAGGCATTGAAGGCATATAGCACTGAAAACGGCTAGTCAATTTCTAGGGATTTATAGGTGGATAAGAAATTGATCATATAGATAGTATATACTGTATAGTAGTAGAATGACTAACTAGGGTTATGTAGAAGTAAAGATTTACACGAGAGGGTCGAAAGGGCGTGCGCGACATATCTCGAGCGTCTGGTCGGAGTATGTAGCGCGGGCGGCGAGATGGAACTCGACAGAGCAGTACAAGCAGGAGCCATCGCCGTCGCAGGCATCGCAGTCACGGGAGAATATGGCGCTGGAGTGGGGAGGGTAGGAGAGGCCCAGGAAATGGCGCGAAGGAGTGGCGGCAGCATCGATCCGTTCTGAGCCACTGCCCAACTTCACGCCGCATCATCTCACCGTCCGCCGCCTCCGATAGGTGACGTGCTGGTGCCAGTGGACGCTCGGGGATGCCGGATCCACCGCCGCTGCCGCTCGAGGATGCCGGATCCGGATGCGTGGCTCTCGCCGGGGCGCACGGAGCACGGATCCGACGGCCTGGGCCACGGATCCAGTGACGGCTAGCAGGTCAGCGGGCGCAAAAGTGAGAGGAGGAAGAGAGAGGAGGAGGGAGGCCGGTGGGGAGAAAGAGAGAGAGGAGGAGAAGGAAAGGGGGGCGAGGTTGGCGAGATCTGCGGAGAGAGAGGAGGGATGGGGTGCGGCTGGTGTGGGAAATAGATTAGGGTTATGGGGAGTTAGGGTGCGAGACAGCTGGTTTTTGGGCCAAAACATCACTGACGGGCCTATATATGGGCCTGTCAGTGGTTTGGGCTATACAATCACCGACAGGCCATAATAGAGGCCTGTCAGTGATATATTACACTCTACTGATGGACAATAATAATGTGCCCGTCAGTGGTACTTTCCGTCAGTAGAAATACACAACTACTGACGGGCAATGTTTTTGACCCATCAGTAATTATTTTTTCTTCTAAATTTGGACCGTGTACTATAATAATCACTGACGGGTATATTTTCGCCCATCAGTGATCTACGGTACCACTGACAGGGATTTTTTGCCCGTCAGTGAGAAATGTTTTCTGGGGTAGTGTATGGCCAGAGTGAATTGTAGAAATTCTATAATACCTTTTAAATTAGATGTTTGCTATTTGGATGGTAATTCTTGTCAAATTCATGTTTTCTGTACCATTTGTTTCTTTGTACGTAAGTGAGGTATGCTCTGAAATTTAACAAATGCTAGATTTTATTTTCTTCTCCTTCACTTGTATGTTAAATGGGTGTTTGGTTGGGCCTTTCAACAGCTTTTCACTGAAAAAGCTACAGCTCAACCAAATGGCCAGCTTTTCAGCAGCTTTTGGCAACGGTAGCTGTGGGCTTTGCAGTGTAAATTCAGCTGTTTGGAAAAGCTGCCTTCTACCAGCTTTTTGCAATGTGCTGAAGCTTCAATGCTCAATTTCCAAAATGCTGTAGATGGTTTGAATCAACCAAAAGCCATATGTTCACTTTCCCACAGCTTTTCTAGACAGCCAGCCAACAACAGCTTTGTCAACAGCCACAGCCCAACCAAACAGGCCCTAATATTTGATATATGTCGATGTATATCACATATGCTCTGATGTATATTCACTTCTTCGAGAATTTGTTCACTGATCAGTCCTTCACATGTATGGTGATGTCCCAGTAATGTGAACATTTAGAGAAGACTTTTGCATAGTACAAAGTAGAGCATGTTTGCTGAAATGGGAAGAAAGAAATGTACCCCCAAAACAGCACAATCCATGAAGAAAATGAGTAGTCAACATCAATTATAAGCTGAAAGTTCACTGATTCATCACAAAAATCACTAATTTTTTCACCAGCTTGCTTCTGCGAGCATGTCTTGTCTTGCTTCCATGCACTGATGATCTCTTTACCAAATAACTAGCTTCGTCCAATACAGTTGGCGGCAGTTTAATAATCTAGAAAAAGGAATTGCAAGAAGTGTGAAATTGAGTTGTTGCCGCATTGCTTTAATTTGTTCAATCAGTTAGTATTTCATATTATTTCACATATACTAGACTCAATCAATAAAATCTATAATGACAACACATATTTCAACTCTAATTACCATTTCAACTATTTAAAACCTAATTATGTCGACATGTATCTTGTGCCGCATCCAGAAAAACATCATCAGTGCATATCAAATTTTCACACATCCATTAACATGCATCAGAACCTAACATCAAACTTTCCTCACATCAGTGCATGCATGCATCAATTTTCCTCACAACCAAACATCAAATTTGTACATTTATGTATCCTCTCCCTACTTCATTCTTTACAACAACACAAATATGCATAAAATTTGTATAGCTCATACACATTCATACATCATCAGTGCATACAAGTTCAAAGCAAATAATTCAGTTCATCATGAGTGTTCTTGAGCTCGTACCACTACCTTCGGTTCACTGAGATCGGGAAGAAGCTGGGGAGGCAACACGGCTGCCGGTGACGACGAATCCAGCAACCAATCAGGCGACGATGAAACATCAGACTTGCTCACATCAGGCGTCAGTGTCGGGGAGGCATGGCAGGGGTCTACGTTGGGGTCGGATCAGTACGCCGCGTGTGACATCCTGGTTAATAGGATTGATAGACTACTCATATCAACAAGGTGCACCTTCTTTTTCGGAAGCTCATCTCCAAAAAACTTCTAGGTTAAGCGTGCTTGGCTTGGAGCAATTTGGGGATGGGCGACCGACCGGGAAGTTCTTCCTGGGTGCGCACGAGTGAGGACAAAGTGTGCAGGAAAGACTAGTGTTGGTTTATGGGGTCAGTCTAGATCCCAAGTGATAGCCAGGCGTAACGACCGCCGGTCCGGGTGAGAGGCTGGGGTGTTACACCGCGAGAGGGGTCGGCGTTGGGGGAGGATGAGGACGCCGCAGGTGACTTGGGCGGCAGAGGTGAGGGCAACATCAGGGGAGGCAGAGGTGAGGATGGCGTGGCAACGGCTGTCGGGGCGGCCAGCGGGACGTGCATGGGCCTCTGGACGCATGGTGCCGGTGCTCGCTGGATCTAGGTGAGGCCGAGGGCGGCGCGGCAGAGGGTCGAGGGAGGCAGAGTGAGGGCAGCGCGGCGATGGCTATCGGGGCGGCCGGCGGGATGTGCACGGGCCTCTGGACGCGCGGTAGAGGGTCGAGGGAGGCAGAGGTAGGGGCGGCGCGGCGATGGCTGTCGGGGCGGCTGACGGGGCGTGCATGGGCCTCTGGATGCGCGGCGCCGATGCCTGCTGTATCTGGGCGAGGCCGAGGGCAGCACGGCAGAGGCGAGGGCAACGACACCGCTACGGAGGCGAGGGGCGGATCTGGGTGCGGCTTAGGCGGCACAACGAGGACGACGGCTAGGGCGAGGCCATGGCGAGGGCGATGCGAGCGCGGCGAGGGAGGGCTCGGCTGTGGGGAGGGAGCGTGAGGGAGGACAGGGGCTGGACCAGCGCGTGAGGGAGCCAGAGGAAAAACGATTCGGTTAGATCTCGGAGGGCATTTTGGCTGCAATTTTTTCCAAAATTGGGGGTAAACTCAGAACGGGGGAGGTTAGAAGCTCGGGAAGCCTCTCAAGCGCAGCTTCTAGCTACCAACACAAAATTGAAAGAGCTTCTCTCCAAAGCCCTGTAGCTTCTAGCCCTTCTAGACGGCTTATGGCTTCCTGCGACCATAAGCCAGCCAAGAAGCCGTCTAGAAGAGGGCCTATATATAGCATAGCAATTAGCACGAATTAACTTAAACATGGCATAAACCGAGTTAAGTGACAAGAAATAATATAAGAAAACCCTACTCATTTAATTACAACTTCAGCAAATTCATTTCAGATTTTCAAGTCCAATAACCTCTCATGGCAGCAACATACCATTGTTTCCCCAAGGTTCAAAATTCTTCTCTCACGGCTATAGACTGTCGACGAACCCTCGGCCCTACCCTTTCGCTGTGAGTGACGGGAATAATCCCGATGACACCGAAATCGACTAGACAACTAGGGTACATATCACTACTACAAAAGACATCAACACTGACGGGCGGAAAACCCACATCAGTGACGGATTTTCGGTCCGTTAGCAACTAATGGTCAGTGGTAACACAAGCTACCTCTGACGGGTTAACAGCCCGTCAGAGATAAAGGTCATCACTGACGGGTCAAAAGTTTTACCCGTCAGTGATGACGTTTTCAGATGCGCAAAAAAAAGTCATCAGTGACGGGTGGAATATCTAACCCGTCAGTGATGACGTTTTCAGATGTGCAAAAAAAGTCATCAATGACGGGCGGAATATCTAACCCGTCAGTGATGTGAGTCATCAGTGACGGGTGAAGTATTCTTGCCCGTCACTGATGACGTTTTCAGAGGCGCAAAAAAAAGCCCTACCCGGGCACTGTCGGGTAGGGTTTCACTAAAACGTTTGTAACTTTTACATACGGTGTCCGTTTTGGGTCCACGACCACTCAAAATGACCCTAGTATATCATCACACGAACCACTACGATACGATAATACTACTAGCTGTCCGTATCGGACTAAATGAATTACATCATTCGGCCATAACCGGAACTTTAGTCAATTGTAACAACAGCGGAAAAGACAACCCAAAATCCACAGCGGTGCATCAGCCGCTGCCCAAAAGTCAACAAAATATCCCACGAGTTGATAGCCAACCAAGAAAACCACTGGACTACACATCGTCGAAGAAATCCTCAACCACTAGCTCACCTGCAAGATCTAGGAATATCCTAGGTGAGTACAAAAGTACTCGCAAGACTTATTCATGCTTGATTGAATGCCCTACACATACTAATATTGCATCAAATAACCATGGTGCATTTCAACTTAACAAGTTACAAGTAGACAACATGACATGAATAGCAATATGAAAGGAAAGCATAACTTCAACTTGCGGTTCAGATTTCATACGATTCAAAACACTATCATATAAGCATTCACCTCAACATTTCAAACCCATTTGTGGCAGCCCACACCCCTTCTTGATCACATGTCCACCACAACAACAAGTTCAATCAATTCTCCCGGATCGTCACCGGCAATACGACCACTCGGCGTATAAAGAGTGCATCTGTAATATCCATATTCGGTGACTAGGATGTTTGCCTTGCATTCATGCATACATGCCGTCATCTCCATGCATAAACACCCGCACACCCACCTTGTTGAAACTAAAATATAATATGATGATACTTTATAGAATATGTACATATCTCATCCTCGGTGGATAATCTTGCAAACACCAATCAATTTATTTGAAGTGTCGGATAGCGACACTAACACTAGCAGGAGGAAGGATCAGTGATCCCCTTCAATGAAATGCCGGGCTAACCTTCCCCTCTCTTCTCCCTGGAGTCTTCGTCTAAAGTCATCTAGTATCGTTAACTCAGACTAGGGTTTGACAGCAAATTGGGAAAAAGGACCAGATTGTAGTTAAGCATCTAGACCAAGCCCCTACAAATAAAAAGTTATAACAACCTTGCAATTAGCCTCAAAAATATAAACCCTAGCCACATGCAAAATTTTGAAAACTTTAGAGGCCCACAGGACCTAATTGCGATTCCGATGCAATATTAGGTCAAAGGGTGGATTTGAACTAGAAACCAGGGTATAGAGTGTCCAAATCACCTCAAACTTCTACAGTAGGTCCTATAAATAGTTTTGAAACCCCTGCCAAAATTTTAGAATTTTTGGAGCGAAATTCGTACATAAAATAATACAAAAACTAGCTCTGGTGTTAAAGAAATTAAAAAGGAACCAAAACCCTAAATGCCTTGGACCGAAACCCGCTCGGCCCGCAAATCCGCTAGCCAAGCCCGCTGGAAACCGCCCCCGCCGGCCGAACCCGCTTTCCCTTCTCCTCCTTTACGCCTTCTCCGTTGGATCGCGTCCGTGCCAAAAACCCGCTTCCCCTCCTCTGGAAACACCCCCGGGGAATCCCGCCTCTCCCCGCTCCCTCCCGTTGCGCGGGCCCCGCCTGTCAGGCCCCTTCGCCCACGTCGCCGCCGCCAGTTCGCCCTGGTGGGCGATGCCGTTCCGACCGGCCTCCTCCCGCTCCGCGTCGCCGCCCTATTAAAGCCTTCGTTCCGACCGCGCGCTCCCCCGCTCCTCCCCTGTCCGAACCCTAGGGTTAGCTCCACCGCTCGCTACCCTAGCTCCCCCGCGCCACCCTTCTTCTCCGTCGCTGACTCCCGACTCCGGCGAGAAATCCCGCCGCGTCCAGCGAGCCTCCGGTCCCCCTCTCCCCTTCCCGAGCTTGCCCTCTTACTCCCTCGCTCGCTCATCTCCTCTTAGCTGCAGATCTGAGCTTCGGAGCCCGCCGCCGACGGTGACTGAGCTCCTCCGCCGCCGGCCTCCGTCGCTAGCCCAATCCCGGCAGCCTCCGTCGTCCCCGAGTAGCTCTTTGAGCTTGAGGTGAGCTCCTCGTGCCCCTGCCATCCTCCCCGTGCCCTAGCTCGCCCCCGAGGCTTCTCCGGCGAGCTCTCCGGCGATAGCGCCACCGCCGGGCCCTTTCTCCGGTCGGCCAGAGGAGAGATAGACGGGAGAGAGAGAATAAGAGAGGGAGAGAGGAGGAGCGAGGTGGCGCCTGCCGATTGGTCCCCATGGTCCAGTCAGCTGCTGACTGAGCCTCGGCTGCCCAGTCAGCGCTGTCGCCTGGGCCCCAGGTGTCAGCCAGAGAGAGAGTTAAGGAGTGAGATCCGAGGGTAGAGTTAGTCGGGTACGTGTAGGAATTGGGATTTAGGTCCGGGTAGAGCTCGGGTGGGTTTAACAGTTTAGTTCTCGGAAATTAGGGTTAGGGTTTTGGGTTAAAAATCCACAAAACTTCAAACGTGCATAACTTTCAAACCGTAAGTCCGATTTCAAAATTTTTTATATATTCGGAAACCTCTCAAGATTTCCTACAATCTAGAGGAAAGAAAACTTCAATTTGAGCACATGCACTGTAGAGTATTTTGAATCTAAAGATATTAGTACCGTTTGAGGTGACGTCCTTCGATAAACCCTAATGCGATGACGGTAGCTCCGATTCCGTTGATTTCAGTGGCATTAGAGTCATGTCCCCGCATACTTTCGAGATATCAACCTTTATAATGTGATCACCTACTAAGATCCACCACTTTTAGCCCTAATTCGAAGCCACACCAAGTTGGCACGCATGCACGATAGATCAGCGACGAAACCCTAACACACTATCATGAAAACCCTAACATGCATTTTGGGTAGAACCCGGAGTTAAGTTGCACATATGTCACCCGATAAGGCGTTCGTTAGCCCCGTTTATCGTAGATCGGCACAAACCCTAATTTGACGATCGAAACTCTAACTTGCGCGATTCTAATTACTTTGAACACATAGCTTAGGTTACTTTTCACTATACCAACCTAATTAACACTGTTACCATGCCCCGCCACTAACGGCGTAACCCTAAGTACCCGTTGCACCATAAAATGACATGCATGCATGATTAGGGTATAATTTCGTTCTACCCCTCCGATATAAGGCACTATCGTCACAATAGGTTTCTGACACCCATCAATCACGTTAGAGTCCTATCCTCAGCATCTTCCATCATGCATACATGCTGGACTCATTTCTGTTCCTTTATCGTTTTCATTTCCGGTGTTCGTTTCGCGTGGAACAGAACCCGACGCAGGAGGCCACTTGGCTTACACTCCAGATCAAGATCAGGAATCCTACGACCAAGGCAAGCAGAGCTTGTTGCATCTTTTATTCTAATTGTATGCTTGAATACTCGTAATGTGTGAATGTTTGATTTAGAGTTTATGGTTAGAACTGCTTAGGGTTGTTCTGAGAGATTGCTTTACGGTGGTGGTCGGTCAATTAACTTGATGCCCTACCAACTTGAAATCATTAAGGAAGGTGAGATGTGAGAGCCAAAGAGGGTAGGTGCACGATGGATACGAGCGGTGCTTTTGATGTCATGAATGCGACACCAAAGGGGGAAGAAGAGTTGCCGTACCGTTCTGAGGTTACTCCATCGTAGTACTCCTCTTGTCACACCTGGACGTCAGCGGAGTCACCGCTATGGATATATCTGATGGTAGGTCGGGGCCACTCGGAGCCTTGCAAACTCCGAGTGGGGTGCACTCGTTATATCCATGGTAGTTGCACATCCGGTGACGTACCGAGAGATTGATTGGAATGAAATTGTGATAGGTTGAGAACCCTCAAGGTCGTGGACGGAATCACCGCTATGGGTTACCTGATGGCAAGTCTCCCAGCCTTGGAGCTTTGCAACCTCCAAGTGGGGAGCACTTGATATTCCCATGGTAGTTAGATTTGCCGGGACGGTCCGAGGGGGGTTGATTTAAGTAGTTGGGCGTGGGCTGCCCCGAACAATCTTGGATGTCTTGCTGGGTACTCTATTGGTTATGATTCGGATCGAATGAGGTTAACTTGTAGTTGATGATGTTGCTCCTCCCTTAGTGTTATTTTCGCCATGATTCCTGCTTGTATCTTACTATTTCGGATTGCATCATGTTTAATTCCTGCTCCACTAGCATGTGTAGGACATCTAATCAAGCATGAATAAGTCTTGCGAGTACTCTTGTACTCACCTGGGATATTCCTAGATCATTGCAGGTGAGCCAGTGGTCGAGGATTACTTCAAGTACACCTAGCTTCCGGTTTTCTTGGTTGGCTATCAACTCTTGGAAATTATGGGACTTTTGAATGGCAATCGATGCACTGCTACGGTGTTTGGGTCTTTTTCCGTTCCGCTGATACTTGAATGCTTCTTATTCGACTATGCTTCCGGCTACTGCCGAATGGTGTAATCTTATAGTCCCATAAGGACAGCTAGTTTATTATCGTACCGTAGTGCTTATGTGATGATATCCTCGCTGTCCCACATATGCCCCCACCTCCCGTCTGTCATGCGTGTATGTTGAATGGGGAGTGTGGACGGTGCATGTGGAGGAACTTGCTATTTTATTTCGGTTCGAGTGAAGTGCAAAGTGAGGATACGGTCCATTGCCCAAGTGAGTCATACGCGTTGCGGCGTATGTGTTGGGAATCGAGATCCCGCAATCAGGCCGTGGTGAGTCATACGCATCGCATCGTATGCACGTCGCACGAGGCGCGGGTGGGCCATAGTCCGTCGCAGGTAGTGGCTATGGTCACCGTCTTCACTCGTTGTGAATTCCTCGAATCGGTCTAAAATGGTGGGTCCCTCACAGCATCATCCCTTGGAGGTTGCAAGGATCCAAGAGACCGAGACCTACCTCAACTATACCCGAGTGTCGATTCCACTGACGTCCACGTGTGACAAGGGGAGTAATCACGATGGAGTCACCTCAGGGTTGGTATCGCGACAAACCTTCCTTACACCTGGTTGCACCATGCAACAGAATGATACCAACTTTATCCATCGAGCACTTTCCCTTCGGCTCTCACATATCGCCATTAGCAAGTTCAAGTTGACAGGGCATCAAGATTAATTCTCGCCCAAGTTGGACTCAATGCACAACACAACCTAACATGCTAGTTCCATCGGGTTTAGATCCTACCATCCAAACAACACACCCACACACGACCATGTACGAGTAAAACATATAAATCACAAATAAAGTATGCAACAAGCTCTGCTTGCCTTGGTCACCAAGCTCCTGGTCTTGCATTGAATCGTGAGCCGGGTGGTCTCCTTCTTCGAGCTCTATTGCAAATAACACAAAGTACCAGAAACAAACGACAAAAGAAAGCAATGAGGGCCAGCATGAATGCATGATGGATGGTGCTAAATGTAAAATTCTAAAGTGACCTATAGGTGTTAAGAAGCTATGGCAGCGAGCATTTCTCAAATTGAGTTTGTAGGAATTTAAATTTGTTGTTCTATCATGCATGCATGTCCAATTATATCCGAAGGCAAGTTAGGGTTGAGAATTACTTCTCTCAGTGTATGGTCATGTGTTAACATATGGGTATCGTGAAAGTGCTCTAAGACATGAAACTAACGCAATTGGAATCGCTCGATTCGGAGCTAAAATCGTCGAGTTAGGGTTTATCGACGAACGGCGGTTTAAAAAAGGAACTAGCGATTTCGTATTCAAAATGACCTACAGTACAAGTGCAGGTATTGAAATTCTAGTTGAACCAGATTGTAGAAAATCTCGCAAGGTTTCCAGAAAGGTAAAATTTGCTAAATTTGGAGCTACGGTTCACAAGTTATCGCGTTTTCAAATTTTACCCAAAATAGAAATCAAACCTGTCGACGATCGGTGAATCGGCGATCTTACGGTATTCGTGGAATGATGATTACTGGGGGGTAGGGACCTCTAGGGCCCAAGTGCCAGGGATTCTGACAGCAAGGGACAGCCATTTTTATACAGGTTCGGGCCTCCCTCAGGATAATAACCCTACGTCCTGTTGCTATATATTGATGGAGAACACGCTTACAATGGGGGTGTGTGTTAGTGGCTATCCTAGGCCTAATCGTAGACTAATCTATGCTAAACCGCCAGGCTCGACTCCTTCGAGGTAGCGGGTCTTCTAGGGCTTCACCTCCTGAGATCCTATGCTGCTTGTGCTGCGACTAGATTGACCTGTCCTCCCCTATGGGTTTGCTGATCCTTATATAGGGGTTCCCAAGGGTCGTACCGGACGTGGACTTACGCCCGAGTAGGACTCTGGCTTCCTTAAATGTCGGGATTGACTTCCTAGTTTAAGGGGTCTCCTTCCTTCCCTAGAGGGGTTACCTTGTCGTCCGGGGATCCTTACCGGGTACGCTGTACCTTCCTAAAGTCCCGGGGAACCGTACACGGATACCCCTAATACGCGGGATACCATACTATTCATCATCAAGCCCCCCATCAGTACGTGAAGTGAGGTCGTGATGGTTCTAGTGGAAATCTGCCCTTGTCGGAGAAAGGCTCCGAGTAGGCGATCTGAGTAGTTCTTGTCGATGACGCCCCGAGTAGTCTCAATCCCTACCGAGTAGTCGTAGAAACCTTGTCGGAATAATCCTTTGGAAAATCCAGAATGCTTTTCCGACCTGATCTGATCCGTCAATCACGGACACGCGTCCGCCTGGCATATTTCTAGGAAACGGAACCATCGTGGCGGAAATTTCGCGTGGTGATGAAGAATCTTTTCTCTCTCTGCGCCGTTGTGCTACTAACACGCGTGTGGTCGTGGGTTGTCAGACCCTCTTTTTCCCGCGCCATGCCCTGTAGGCGGAAAAAGCAACTGTCCGCATTAAATGCGATGGAACTGATCGTGCCGTAAACCGCGCCGGGGTTCGACGAAGGTTTAAATCTTTAGAAGTCCAAGAATTGGGGTTTTGCCTGCACTGTTCCTTGCCTTCTAGCCTTCTTGCTCTTTTCATCTTCTTCCTCACGCCCTCGCCTCCATACTCTCTCGATCGATCGACGAGGATGGGCAAGAAAAGCGCTGCGAAGAAGTCTCCCGAGCCCAAAAAGGAGTCGAGGAAAGCTTCGGGGGATCCGATCACCGTCATTCCCGAGTTCGAGGCCTCGGTGATGGATTCCCCCGCCCTTGAGAAGCTTGTGACGGACGAGGTGATTCTCCCGGAGGTATTCGTTCCTTTCCGGGAGGCCGCAAAGGAGAAGGTCCCCAGCCCGTGATACGGACTGGATCGTCATCTTCGCGGACTTCTTCAGGTGTGGGTTCCAATTCCCACCTTCGTCGTTCTTCCTCCTCGCACTCCAGCTCTACGAAATCGAGTTGATTCACCTCAACCCAAACTCGGTCCTAATGCTGGCGGTCTTCGCGCACTTATGCGAAGCCTACCTCGGCATTAGGCCGAGCCTGGAGCTCTGGAGGTACTTCTACAACCTCCGCCGGATAAAGGGCGGCGGCGCAGGAGTCATCGGCGGCGCCGGATTTCGTCTTCGGGAAGGGAGGAAGGACGCCTACATTGCCTCCTCCTGGAAATCTTCGTGGTCGGGCTGGCATGCTCGGTGGTTCTACTGCCAGCCCCCGGTGAATTCTGGGATCACCTACCGCGGACTCGCCCCTATTCCGATCAAGAGATGGGGGAAGCCCCGAAGGAAATGAAGCAGCTCAAGGCGCTCGCCGGCGACATCGCCAATCTCGCCACCCAAGGCTTGTCGGCGTGGGATGTCGCGGAGGATTTCCTTCGACGCCGGATAAGCCCTCTCCGGTCGAGGGTCGAGCCGGCCTGGGTGATCCCGGAGAAACAAGACCAGACAAGGGACTTCGACACGGGTAGGTACTGCGACCATCTCCGTGTCAATTCAACTGACAAGACCTCTCACGTACTTTTATCTTGTCGTGTCGAGCAGAGTTGTCCCCGGGGGAGCTTTAGAGTAGGTTGAACAACCTATTCGAGCAATCCCCCCAAGGCGGGCGAACAAGTGTGCCCCTGCCTCTACTGAAGCAGAGCCCGAACAGTCGACAGGAAGTATTCACGGTGAGTTAGCCATCTTACCTCCTTGTCCAGCTTATGTTCATCCGAGTAGCCTTACAGAGGGCCCTCGGGTTCTCCTTCCGCAGCGGGTAGGCCGCGGGGGTCCTGACTCGGAGGCCGAAAGAGCTGGCGTTCCTGCTCGGGATGATGACGTTGAGATGTTCGACACGGCCCCGCCTTCCTCCGAGACGAGGGAGGAAGGTCCTTCCGCAGCCGAGGCGGGGGAAGGAGATCGTCTTGTCGGGTTCTCCTGCCCGGGACCCTCAACTGCAGGTTCGAATTCCCGCCTGACTACTCTTTTTCTACATTCCTTCCTGAATGACGATCATAAGGATGGATGTGCTGGTCAGCCCGGAGCGAGCAGCCCCCTTCCCAAGGGACCAACTCCCCCTCCCACGACCGTTCTCGGGGAGGAGAACGTGGTGGACAAAGGGAAGGCGCCGCCGGCCTCCGGAAAGCGAGATTCGGGTGCCTTGGCAAGGAAACCTCTTCCAACAGGGAAGCGCCCGAGGTTAGTTTTCCTTTGCCGCCTTTTTCTTTTGACTTGTCTTGCTGAAAACTTGACTTGGCTGTTTCTGGTGACTAGGGTGTCGATCCGTTCCACCGGGACTACGACTAGGGCGGCTACCGAGCAGCAGCCTCCGGCGCCGAAGTCGACACCGGCCCCTGTCGAGCCACGGACCCCCACGCCGGAGTCGGCGCCGGGCCCTACTGAGCAGTCGCAGCCCCCGGTGTTGGAGTCGGAGACAGCCCTGGTCGAGCAGGTCGCACCTCCGGGTTCTTCGGCGCCGGAAAATCTTAGCTTCTCCTCCTTGCTGCAGGTAACGCATAGGAGATTAGTGATAAAGTAATTTTACTTCTACTCGTACTAACCTGTTCTTTTTGTAGCTCGTTATCTCCCGGGCGGCTCCACTCGAGAAGGCCCAAGAGGAGCTGGACTCGGCGTGCGAGGAGCTGAAGAAGCACCTCGACGAATCCAAGAGATGGCGGTCGGAGAACGAGGTGTTGCAGAAACGCCTTGCAGACTCCGAGAAGCAACTCGAGGACTCCAAGAAGCGCCTTGAGGACTCCGAGAAGCGGCGGGCGGCGGCCAAGGATGATCTTTCTGCCTCGAAGGCGCGCCTCTCAGAAGTGGAGTCTTCCCTGCAAAGGAGTCAGTCCTACGCGGGAAAACTGGAGGAAGACCTCGATCGGGCCTTGGGCACGCTCGAGAAGGCGCTGGGTGAAGTCGGCGTCGTTGTCCCCCCGGGCCTTGCTCCGGCCACCCGCCTAGGAGAGCTGACGGCGTCCGTGTCCCAGCTGAAGCCCACCGCCGGGAAGCTCCTTGAAGACGAGCTCCGGCAAGGTGTGCGCGATGCCCTGGCCTTTGCTTTGGCTCTTCTGAGGCGCAGGCACCCGGACTTATCCTTGGAGACGCTTGCTGACGACCTGCTAGAGGGTGAGGAAGAAAAGCTTCTCGACGCTGTGCAGGAAGCGGCGGACACCTTTGCTGAACGAGTCCAGGCGCCTGGCCTAGAGTAGAACTCTGTAATAGCATACTTTTACATAAACACAGTGGTTAGTAACTGTGCGATAACTTGTGTGTTTTTGGCTTTTGAAAACCTTGCTCGATCTGCTTATGTGAAAACCTTGTCGGATGCAAGCGTAGACTTTAGTCGGAACCAGTGCCCTTTCGCCTCCCTTCGGTGTAGGTATACGAATGGTGTCGTAGGTCGTTCTTGCTGTGATCGACCATTCCTTAGGTTTAGTCGGATGGAGGGCTCCGTGGCTCCTCGTCATCAGTAAACTCGATAAGGGGTCTTTCGTACAGCTTGTCGTGACCATGGCGACACCTCCGTATTCCGCTGTTGAGGGAAGACTCCGGTGCTTGGCTAGTAAATTCCACACTTGTCCGTTTAACAAAGCTTCACTCTACCCGAGATATCTTCTTCCCCGAGTAGTCGAAGTCGTGGATAAGCGTACGGGTTCTGTTGACCTAGTCATACTCGTACCTTTTTTCCTTCCTTTACTCGGGATCTGGGGACCTTGCTACGGAACTGGGGAGCTTAGTCAACCAGGCCTTAGGTCTGGTCAGGTGGGGGGCTCAGTGGCTCCCCTGTCACCTGCAAACGCGTTAAGGGGTTTTCCTCTCATCCCTGGCAGTTGTAGCGTAGAACCCTTTTTCCTTTGTGCAGGTCGAAGAAATCGGTACTCGTACTTGTACATCGACTTTACCACATTCTTATCCAGCCCCCGACTACCTGTTCGAGAGATATTTCGGATAGGCAGTCTGAATGTAATAATGAAAAGCATTTATACTAGAGACTTGGTATTATTCAAAAAACTGTGTCTTTTACAGGCTACTGTAAGAAAAATAAGAACTCTATGAAAACTAGAAAAAACTAAGCCGTCCCCTCCTCATTCAGCTTCTCGCCTGGTTGTCCCAGAGACTCTTGTCCTTTTGTCGTGACCCGCTGACGAAATCTTGTTGAGTGCGCGTGCTGGGCGGCGGCGCCCGGAGCGTCTTATCATCGACTTGTTCGTAGCTTGACGATCTTTAAGGCTGGAGCTGGTGCATCTTTGGAGTCTGCCGATGAGGAGGCGACGGTTGTGCGACCTTACCGAAGGTGGTTGCACGGGACTCTCTAACGGACGCGATCTTTCTACCGTTGACACGAGCGACCTGGATCGGGCGGCTTTTCCCGGGAAACCGTTGTCCTGTCCGGGGGAAGGCCCTGTTTTCCCCTTGTTCCGACCTAGTCGTGGAACTCTTTCTCCGACTTGGAGGGGGTACTTTCCGAAGTCGTCGTTCGTAGTCATGGCGGCGGTCTCGACAACGTGGTGGCGGGAGCCGCCACGCTGGTGTCCTGGTTAGAGGGTAGGTGTTGCTCTGCGAGGTCGAGGCTGCGCTTGTCGCAGAGGAGTGCTTCTCTAGGGGAGCTCTGTATCATGAGGACACCTTTTGGGCCGGGCATCTTTATGCACTGGTAGGCGTAGTGCGTAGCTGCCATGAACTTGGCCAAAGTAGGGCGCCCCAGGATAGCATTGTATGCTGTCTCGAAATCGACTACGTCGAACAGGATCTTCTCTGTCCGGAAGTTCTCCGGTGTACCAAAGGTAACCGGGAGCGTGACTTGCCCGATCGGCGTGGCCGATGAGCCCGGGACGATACCGTGAAAAGCGTGCGTTACCGTCTGAACAGACGATCGTGGCACTTGCATTGCATCGAGGGCGTTGGCGAATAGGATGTTGAGGGAGCTCCCTCCATCTATTAGCACGCGGC
The DNA here is from genome assembly GCA_019208055.1 of Stipa capillata. Classification (NCBI taxonomy): domain Eukaryota; kingdom Viridiplantae; phylum Streptophyta; class Magnoliopsida; order Poales; family Poaceae; genus Stipa; species Stipa capillata. The sequence goes on from JAGXJF010002715.1 coordinate 27,617, forward strand.
CTACTCGGCAGTTGTTGATCGTCGGCTCGACCACGATTGGGTACCGTCCCGGCCGAGCGCAATTTTCGGGGCAATCGGTCTGGTCGAAAGAGATCGTGACCTCGGACCACTTGACCGCTCGAGGGACTCGCAGTACACTCGCGAGGACTTCTCGGGCGATCGCCTTGTATTGCCTCCTAGATTCGTAAGAGGTTGAGCCCCCGAATATGTGCTCGATTGCTCTGACATGCCCCTGGAAGGGCTCAGGGGTGGAGTCATCGTCGTCGTCGGAGGTCATTTCCCGACTGTTGTTAGCGACCTGAGGGTTCTCCTCGCGGAACTTCTCTCTTTCTTCCCGAAGATACTTCTTGAAGATGCGACACTGTCGCAGATCATGCGAGTCGGTTTGATGAAAATCGCACCAGGGCTTGGACGACTTGTCGGAGGAGGTGGTAGGCTTATCTTTGGGGCGTGGTCGCCAGGTGCGCTTCTCGGAGACCTCGGCCATTACCTCGTCGGCTCTGACCCTTTTCTCCTTGTTCCCTCCGGAGGGTTTCTTCTTGCGTTTAGCTTTACGCGAATCGCCCTTCGTCTGGAGGGGAGAACTGGTCGACTCACCCCGCTGTTGCTTGATATAGCGCAGGGTTTCCTCCGTGCAAGCGGCCTTCTCGGCCAGGTCCATGAGCTGCCTGGTGGTTTTCGGTGGCCGCATGATCAGGTCGTGCGTGCACATCTCGTTTCTGCTGCCTCGAGTGAAGGCGTGGATGACGTCCGAGTCCGTTATCTCAGGGATAGTGTTGCGGACAGCACTAAACCTCTTGGTAAACTCTCGGAGGGTCTCATCTGGTCGCTGGACGACAAGGAATAAATCGTCGACCCGACCAGGTCTTGGGAAGGTGCCTTGGAAGTTCCCGAGCAGCATGTCGCATAGCTGTCCCCACGAACGGATGGTTCCTGGGGGTAATTCGTCAACCATATCCTAGCGGCTCCTCTGAGGGCGGTAGGAAGATAGTTGGCCATAACCTTCTCGTCCCTCGCCGGCTGCCTCGATCGCGGTAGTGTAGATCTGAAGGAACTCCACGGGATTCGTGGTTCCGTCGTACGATTCTAGCGAGCCGGGCTTGAAACGAGAAGGCCAGCGTACCTGACGGAGTTCCTGGGATAGCACCTGGCATCCACTGAAGGATCCCCGATAAGGCGCATTCTCGCCACTATCCGAGGTCGAGGTTCGTCCCCGAGCAGTGGCGCTCTGTACGTGGTCTCTCCGAGGAGGCTGTTGCTCCTGTTGGTGCCTTTGGCGGCGGCGCTTGTCGAGCTGTTCTCGGAGGTCAACCGGTGGCTCCCTCTGAGGAGACCTGTTCCTGGGGTGTCGTCCCTCCCGATCGCGTTCTTCTCGCGGAGGAGGGGTATCCACCCGAGTAGAGCTACGAGTCACCGACTGGGCTCGAGAAGATTCGGCCTGGTTCTGAGCCTCTTGGAGGTCAGCCCCCAGCCGTTGCAGCCACTGCACACCCGCGGGTGTCGATAAATCCGCCACGGGATGCTGTGACAGCAGATTGCGCACTTCCGCAAGTCTTCGAGCAGTTCGGGACACGTACTCCCTTGTTCCCGGGGGAGATCTCTCCACAGCAGCAGGCAGGTCTTCGTTCCGGCGAGGAGTTCTTTCCTCGGCGGCGGGTAAGCCCCCGTTCACGTGGGAGGCAGCCATTGCATTGTGCTGCTGTGAGCCCCCGGGCAGATTCCGATCTTTGAGGTCTTCCCGACCATCGTCGATCGTGAGTACCATTCGAGGTCCTTGGCTGAACGACGTGTACTCGTATTCCATTGCGTTGTCCTCATCAGACGCAACACAGGGTGAGATCTTGGTCGTCCTCACGACCGGAATTTGCAGGAGAAATCCCAACCATGGGGCTGGTCGTTCCTGCCGGGAAGTCGTCGCTCAAGACCAGCTTCCCGCTGAAGGCCCTGGCGCACTCGGTTCTGAAGTTATCTGCTTCGCCGTCCGAGTCCTCTCCAGGGGAGTAGTCTCCGAAATCCACTCGATCCGTTACCGGGTACGGGTCCATAGGGCCAAAGTTGTCGTAGAAACCCTGGTCCGAGTACCCAGCACGAGGCGAGATTGCGATCGGTTTTCCTGCCGGATTTGCTGCTTCCTCCTCGGTCAGAACCGGTGAGGGTTGTGCACCCGGCGCTGGGATCTGATCGCGCTTAGTTGCGCGTCCTGCCGACTTTGATTTCTCCTGGACGGCTTGGTCCGGAGAGGTCCCCACGGTCGGTGCCATCTGTCGACGATCGGTGAATTGGCAATCTTACGGTATTCGTGGAATGATGATTACTGGGGGGTAGGGACCTCTAGGGCCCAAGTGCCAGGGATTCTGACAGCAGGGGACAGCCGTTTTTATACAGGTTCGGGCCTCCCTCAGGATAATAACCCTACGTCCTGTTGCTATATATTGATGGAGAACACGCTTACAATGGGGGTGTGTGTTAGTGGCTACCCTAGGCCTAATCGTAGACTAATCTATGCTAAACCACCGGGCTCGACTCCTTCGAGGTAGCGGGTCTTCTAGGGCTTCGCCTCCTGAGATCCTATGCTGCTTGTGCTGTGACTAATTTATTTGAAGTATTTCAAATAACAATTTCAAAACACCAATCAACTTATTCGAAGAATTCAAAATGACAAAGTCAGTAATAGGGGTAGAGGAAGTCATCGAACACTCCGGTGAATCCCCGTCCCTAACCCGGAAACCCTAAGGAGCTGGAGATTAGGGTTAGGTGGCAGAGCAGATTCTAGTAGAAAGGAAGGTTCCAAGATTTCATACATAGTTCCCAGGGTAGAAACCCTAAACCCTCGACAAATTTCAGAAATCCTGGAAGCATTTAAAAACCTAATTGAAGGGTAAACCCTAAGTCGGAATTTGAATGGGGTCATGAGTCAAACATTGCCCAAAGTAGTCCAAACCCTTACAGTAGGTCCCATCAATCACCTTGAAGTCCCTGCCAAAATTTCATAATTTTTGGAGCTATTTTGACACATGAAATACCACGAAAACAAATCCCAAATCAAGCCCTAATTTGAATTTGAATACAAACCTGGGTCAAATTTCATCCAAATCAGTTCAAACTCCTCCAGAACATCTCAGATAATATATTAAAGTCCCTGTAAAAATTTCATAAAGTTTGGAGCAAGAATTGTACATAAAATAACAAAGGGAGTGATTCTGTAAAATAGAAAATAAAAAATAAAAGAAAAACCCTAACTACTGGGCCGGGAACCGCTCGGCGGCCCACGAGCCAGCCCGCCAGTCCCTTCCCGCTTTCCCTCCTCCTCCTTTCCGTCTTCCCCACAGGGAAGCGCCACCGGGACCTGTGCGCCTCCACCCGCTCCTCCTGTTGCCGCGGGCCCACGCGTCAGGCCGCAACGGCCACGTCTCCGGCGCCGGTTTGCCGCCATGGGCGGTGCCCCCGCCCCTGTCCGAAGCCGCCGCCCCATAAATGGGCCGCCCCGACCGCGTCCCTGCTCCCCCTCCGCAAAAACCCTAGCCCCCTCCGCTCGGTGCCCGAACTCCTCGCGCCACCACCTTCTTCCCCGAATCCGGCAGCCCGCTCCGGTGAGAAATTCCATCCCCTCCGGTGAGTCCCGATCCCCTACTTCTTCTCCCCGAGCTCATGCGTAGCCTTCCTCATTTCCTCCATCCTTCTTCCTCGCAGATCAGTGCCCGGAAGCTCGCCGTAACCTCCCTCTTCTCCGAGTGCGGTCACAACTCCGGCGAGCTCGGAAAGCTTGCTCCGGTCCCCTTCTTCTCCCATTTTCTTGCTCCAGAGGATCTTCTTCTCCTCCCTAACCCCTCGGCATCTCCCCCTTTTCAGATCTGAGCCCGGAGCTCCCTCCCCGTCGACGACCGAAGCACTCCGCCGCCTCCCGCCGTCGCCAGCTCGCCCCTGACCTTCCCCGTCCCCTAGCTCACGTGCATTGCACCCCCGGTGAGCACCCGGTGCTTTTGCACCCCTCCCCGAGCCCGGCCTTGCCCTGTGGCTCACTCCGGTGAGCCTCCGGCGAAGCACCGCCGCCTGAGAGCTCGCCGCCGGCCTCGGTACAGAAGAGAGAGAGGGGTGGGTGCGGATGAGAGAGTGAGAAAAGAGAGAGAGAGAGAGAAGAGGCCGCGTGGCGCTGTTTGATTGGCTCCCGAGTGCCTAACCGTATGACATGCGGACCCCGCTGGTGCTGACATGGATTAGTGGGTGGACTTCTCGGGTAGCTTCTCGGGTGCGCACTGGAATTGGGATTTAGATTGGGTAGTCTTCGGGTAGGGTTAGCATTTAGGGTTACTGTTGATTAGGGTTAGGTTTGTACAGATTTTCAAATAGCCGTAACTTTCAGACCACTCGGCCAAATTTGATAAAATTTATATATTTGGAAAGCTTATAAAATTCTCTACAAGATGGCTGAATCAAAATTTACTTTTGAATACATGCACAGTACATTATCTAGGGTAGAAGATTAGCCACCGTCGGGAGTCGATAAACCCTAGTTTGTCAACCCTAGCTCCGATATCGACGAACTTTATACTTCTGGAATCCTCGCGAGATATCCTACGACATGGAACCACTGAAACTCCAGTAAGGATACATGCACGATAAATTTCGAATGGATTAGCCTTTTATCGTCGTACCTCGTAAATCCTAACTCGACGAGTCGTAACTCCTTGTTCGTAGCTCCGAATCAAGTAATTCCAAATGCTCTAGGGATAGACTTCAGGCACCTTCGATGTCCTTATCAACCTTAGGGTCTAGCCATTCATTCTATCTAAAACATGTCTAACCCTAATCTTACATAAGGACTAATATCACATGCATGCATAACTAGTGTTCCCCGCAACTTCGATAAGTTAACCTAACACCATTTGTTCTAGTTAGTACCTGACTAACCCTAACTCGACATAAAGGTTAATATTACATGCATGCATGCGCAAGGCATTAGGGTAGCATCAACTGCTTTAGTTGTATATGCCTTGTCATAACAGAACCCTAGTCATCCTAGCATCTTCATGACATGCACTTTCCGCATAACTATCATGCATACATGCCGGACCTTATGGATTCTTTTACCGTTTCTTTTCCGATATCCGTGTTAATCGCAACAGAGTCCGAAGAAGGTGACCACCAGGCTTACTGCTCCCCGCAAGACCAGGAACAAACCGAATCAGGCAAGCAGAGCTTGTTGCATCTTTACCTTCCGTACTCTCGTGTATGCCCTTTTTATACATGCTATGTGTGAGAATGTTTGTCTGTGAATCGTCGCAAAGATGCGTACACTAGCATGTGTAGGATGTGTCGTGCGTCGACAACACCTGATGGCTCTTCAATTAAATGATTAAGTGAGTTGGGAGAGCCGAGGGCGTGCACAATGGGTACGGTTGGTGTTAATAGCCGGGGGACGGCGACACAGGAGTAAGTAGAGTTTTGTCGTCACACCAACCCTATCTGCAGCGTGTCACCATCCCTTATCACACGTGAACGCTAGCGAGAACCAACACTGAGGATAGTTGGGGTAAGCCTCCATGCCCCTTGGAGGCTCGCTACCTCCTTGCGGTTATGCACTCACTATGCCTGCAGGGGTTGAGTTGTCGGTAGTGGTTCGAGAGATTTAAAATGGATATGTGTGGATCGGATCAATTCGGAATTGACTTATATATGGATTGGATCAACTGGGATTTGACTTAGGGTTTGCCCTAATTGAATTGGGTGATGTTTAATGGATTGGTTGGATTGGATTTAGGGGTTGCCCTAATGGAGTTAAAATGGTTGATTTGATCTCGTATTGGCTTGTTACCACATGTTGTACCATGAGTTAACTTGTTACTTATCTTGTCTTTATGTTCTCTTGTTAATGTCATGTTATTAATTTGTATATTGTTACTCTGAGAAGCATTCATGTTCAATTGTGTAGAACTAGTATGAGTAGGACATTTAATCAAGCACGAATAAGTCTTGCGAGTACATTCGTACTCACCCAGGTTATCCCTGGAGCTTGCAGGTGAGCCGGTGGTCGAAGATTACTTTGACGATGCCTGAACTTGGGTTTTCCTCGGTAGTGTTCGATCTGTGGGATAGATGTGGTTTTTGGTCAGCGGTCATGATGCCGCTGTGGGTCTTACTTCTTTAGCTTCCGCTGTTGTTAAACTTCTCCGTACTCGGATATGTTTTCGGATATAACCGACTGTTGTAATATGTTGTCCCATCGTGGACTGTTATTAGTAATATCGTATTGTAGAGCTCTTGTGATGATATCCGAGTTGTTAATTCAGGCTGCCCCTGCACAATGCGTGAATGATATGAAGTGTATGGGTATGCCGTGAAGAGTCGAAGTCGTACCTTGTTCTACTAAGTCGAGCAGGTGTTGGTTGAGTGACCCGCTGGCTAAGATGCTGTGCCGGCCAGGCAGGGTGTGGGCGTGTTCTACCGGGCTTTCGAGCGACCCACTAGCCTCCGAGCTAGGTTAGGGTGTGGGTAGAACTGCCGGGCTCCTCCGACCTTGTTTGTCGTGGTAGGATTCGGGAACGACTCTGAACCTTCACCGGGTCATGGAATCGTATGTGGTTCTGGGAAGATTGGTCGCTTCCGGCCGGCTCGCACGTGGCGGGTGTCGGATCGTCCCGCTTGGGTGCGTACGGCGCAGGTACCGTGCCACCGGGCTGACGAGTCCTTCGGTCCTTGGCGACTTCGCGTTCCCTTAACCATATGCAATTCCGGGTCCGTGACATACAGCGTATCCGTAAGGATCCTCGGACAACAAGGTAACCCCTCTAAGGAAGGAAAGATATCCCTTAAACTAGGAAGTCAATCCCGACGTTTAAAGGAAGCCAGAGTTCTACTCGGGCATAAGTCCACGTCCAGTACGATCCTGGGAACCCCTATATAAGGATCAACAATCCCATAGGGGAGGACAGGTCTTTCTAGTCGCAGCACAAGCAACATAGGATCTCAGGAGGCGAAACCCTAGAAGACCTGCTGCCTCGAAGGAGTCGAGCCCGGCGGTTTAGCATAGATTAGTCTACGATTAGGCCTAGGGTAGCCACTAACATACACCCCCATTGTAAGCGTGTTCTCCGTCAATATATAGCAACAGGACGTAGGGTTATTATCCTGAGGGAGACCCGAACCTGTATAAAAACGGCTATCCCCTGCTGTCAGAGCTCCTGGCACTTGGGCCCTAGAGGTCCCTACCCCCCAGTAATCATCATTCCACGAATACCGTAAGATCGCTGATTCACCGATCGTCGACAGAATCCGCCGCCCATCTCGGCGTATCGGCGGCGGCGACGTGGTGCCTGGGACCCGACAGGTAGGCCCCGGCTGGCGGGAGGAGGGAGGAAGCGCGACTGGGGCGGAAGCGCCTCTCTGCGAAGGAAATGGGTCAGCGCGGGGGCGCTTTCCCGAAGCAAAGGCAGGAGGCGGGAGAGGGGAAGGTGGAAATGGAGGGGGAGGCTGGGCTTCAGTGCTGGCGGGCTGGGCCGAGCGCGGCCTAACAGGCCTCGGCCCGTTATCAGGTCGAAATTTCTTTTTCTTTTTCTTTTAAGTTTAGACAGCGACACTTGTTAAATCATTTGAGGGCCTAAATGAACTCCAAATGTTTTGAAATTTTTACAGGACCTCCAATAGCATATGGGACCTTCTTTAAAAATTTGAGGTCATTTGGACACTGTTTGACTTAGATTTGAATTCAAATTCAAAGATGGCTTGAAAATGAGGTTGAACTGTAGCTAGGCTTTAAACTCTTCCAAAAATTTTGAAAATTTGCAGGTAGCTAGAGTCCTCATTTTCATGGCTAAATATAAATTTTGAAAACTTTTCATCCACAAGAACATGGTCTAACCACTTAATTACAATTTAGCCCTTTTGAGATTTTGACTTTTAAGTCCCCAATTGAGTTAGCAAGGGATGGTGACTTTGAAAGAAATTTTTGGGGAGATGGGGATTGCATGGTGGATCACTAAAGAGGTCACTGGTCCCCTCTACCGGCTAATTCTAATGTTTGATACTTGATAACCCAAATAAGTTGATTGGTGTTTGCTAAATTTTACCATCGAGGATGAGATATGTACGTATTCTATAAAATATAATCATATAAAATATAATCATATCACATTTAAGTTTAAACAAGGTGTGTGCGGGGATAATGGCATGTATGCATGAGGAAAAACAAAACCCTAATCGTGGGAAATGGGTATTACAAAGGATTTTGCTACCGGTTTCAAAAAAATCCCGGGAGGGGCCGGTATTTCCGGTAACCGTGATTACCGGAAAATACCGGCCATTTACCACCCGAAATTTTCCAAAGTTCAAACGGTGTTTAACAAAATTTGTTAAAATTGATCAAAGCATAAAATTTGTCCAAATCGGGATTTTTTTTCTTCCATATAGGCCTTTCTCCAGGGGCCCCGGTAAAACTGGCCGGTAACCGAAACCCTACCCAACTCAGGCAAACTCAGCGTGACACAAAGGATTGCGCAGCACACTTACTGCTGCTTTTCTGTTCTTGCTTCCCTTTTATTTGCGAGAAAAAACAAGCGAACAAACGTGGCCAAACTTAGTGCCACATTTCAAATGATCTGCGCTATCCCACAGATCCGGATGTGAAGCTTGACCATGTCGTGCGAGCTCGGCATGAACGCGCATGCCTCAGCTCGGACTAGATGTGCACGGCGCACACACAGACGTGGGCTCGTGCACTAACTCGATGAACAAAAACTACGAAAACAACGGCTACGTGATTATTCAACAAACTTCCCCTAATCTAGTTGCCGTTGATGTTGACGACGCCGATTCTTGCTCGCAGACTTTGAAATTGAACGTGCCCGAGAAATTTCATGAGTATGTCCACGAGCTGATCTTCAGTGCCGACGTGTTCGACAGCTACCTTGCCGCCGTCAGCGCATTCCCGGATGAAGTGGAAGCACATCTCGATGTGCTTGCTCCGATCATGGAGAACCGTATTCTTGCACAACTGAATTGCAGACTGGTTGTCAATGTAGATGGTGGCGACGTCTTCTTTCTTGTCGAACAGGTCGCCAAGTAGCCGTCCAAGCCAGACTGCTTGGCACGCGGCCGTTGTCATAGCGATATACTCCGCTTCGCATGAAGAGAGCGCCACGACTTTCTGCTTCTGCGATTGCCATGTCACGGGTCACCCTCCAAGCATGAATAGCACGCCCGTGGTGCTTTTTCGATCGTCGACGTCACCGGCCAAGTCGGAGTCACTGTACCCGATGAGGCGCATGCCGCCATCTTGCTTCATGAACATGCAGCCATATGTGCACGTACCTGAGATGTAGCGCAGTAGATGCTTGACGGCGCTGTAATGCTATTGGTTAAACTTGGACTCTATTTCGCAAATGCTCAGAGTGAGATGGTTTGTCTTCTCATGTAGGCCTTTTATGCTTTTTCTAATTCCTCGACAAGAACCAAGAATGGTGGCAACATGCAATTATGTCAACAAAAAAGCATGCTGCTAAAAGCATTTGTGCTAGTGATAAAGGAAACCGTACACCAGATTCTGTTGAGATTAGAACCCTGCTGCTCAGGTTATTAGAGTCCGGCTCGGGTTGGTCCGAGTTGTAGAGTCTGGTCAGGAAACGTGACTTAGTTAGGTAAGTTCATGACTTGACCGGCAAGCTAACTTAGTTAGTTAAGTTTGTTAAAGTTTTGGAAAGAGTCCGAGTAGATCGTGGGATGGCACGGTTGATTACGCTCGGTTTGTTTCCAAGTTTGTTAGCATGTAATAGGCTATAAATAAGAGAAGAGAAAACAGAAAACGTCGCAACCTTACGCGGCACCAAAATCGACTTGTGTTTTGTTCGTTCTGAGTGCTCGCGTGTTAGGTTTAGCCACAACAGATTCAATAATACCTGAACATGATTGAGCCTCGTGTTCATCCAAATTCCAAATTATAATTCATTGGTTCCGAATGTTGGTCAGCACAATCCAAACAAACCGATATCTCTGATGCCTTATCGAGGCCATTAGACATGTATGGAGCGATACTATGATTTGTGCGCAGGGGATACAGCAATTCATTCTCTATGCACTGGTACCTGTAAAATCATGGAGTTAGTACTCAAGTACAGCTACGACAGGAAAACTCCACATAAAGCAGTATCTTACATTTGCTTGAAGAGCGTATCGACAACATTAGACAGGTTTATGGCATGCTTGATTGTATCCAAGACCTTAGAATCTGTAAAATTCTGAAAGTCCCTCTCAAGGAAACCAGATAGTCTTTCGATATTGAATTCTAACTGCTGTTGCAGATCCTCGTTTTTTCTTTAGTGATCTGTTTCTTGAGTCATCTCATCGCCAAACATGTAATATGCAAATGGGTAAGAATATGAGAGAATACGTCTTGACCCGAAGAGCCTGTTCAGTCCCTTTATCACCCAAGAGTAATCTTTGATTTTTGAATAATGCTTATTTTCAGAAATAGAAATTCTTGGCAGGACGTCCCTCTTGAGCCTGGCTTCCTGCTTGAGAATCCATGTGACCCTTGTACCTGTCGTGGTACTGTGTGTATCTACAAAGGTCAAGATCTGCTTATTCTTTCCTCTTCGTCTGGTCTTCAGTGAACCGTCCACAGCTGTGGCCCTTAATGCTTTTATTGTGTGCTCTTTACCAGTAGCACCACCGGACAACCAAATACACCAGAAAGTATTAAATCAATCAAACATATATCGTTCCCTCACAAAAAATTAAAATAAATCAAACCTATATCTTAAACTTACTTTAATAAGAAAAGGAGAGGGTAATATCGAGAAGAGGATTTCTCACCAGTCAGTAATTCAAGCAGTGCACAATATAACAAAGAACACACGACAAGTTATGAAGCAATCTATTAGGGACGCAACAAAGTACCGTAAATTCGGTATACGGCCCCATCAGACGATGGTTTAGTAGTTTGCACTAGCATATAGCTCACATAGACATAAACTGACAGCTTGAGATGCGTAATTGGGTTAAGAAACATTTCTAATAATAAATATCCATAAATGCACAACATAAAATCACATTACTGCATAGACTTGTGAAAACTGAAAGTTCAACCTATTCATAGATATCTTGAAGATGAGAACGGATATCAACATCTGGTTAGCCCCACAATCCATAAAGCTAATGACAAGTTCGAATGGTGAAGTGTAGGCAATCATGAAATGGCACAAATAAAAATAGGAAATGGAACAATAAATTTGGCACCTGCATAAAGCTGGATAGTTAAAAAAAACATTCATGATTTTAGCTTACATGGATAGATATCAAACCAGAAGGAATATAAATCAATTGTAGAAAGTATTACCTATCACAGTTCACAGGATACTAAGAAATAGATATGGAATAGGCAAGCAATATACGTACAGCTGAGCCTCACCAGAATACACATGTGACCAGGTTGCAGCCGCCATTCTTCTTCAGAGTCTTGTGACACTTCGGGCAGGGCTTAAATTTGACAGTCATCCAATTCACTGTCTCCGATTCATCTCGGCATTTTTTTTATCCAGAGCTCTCACATGTAGCAGGAACATGGAGAATGGACTTCCAACAAGCAATCGAAACAGAACTGGCGTCCACATGTACACCCACCTCACAGTAAATGTCACCTTTGACATTAATAGCATTTCCACCATATCATAATCCTCAATATATGATTCCAGTTAAAATCTTTCAAAACGTTCTGCAGTATCAGATTTTCTAGCGCTAACTAGCTTCCTCATTATTGCTTCATCACAGATGGTATTGCACTTTGGCGACATGCACTTGATACGCCGACTATGCCCTTCACTTCTCTTGACAGTGAAATACTCCATCCAGCCTGTTGAGGGGACAGGATGCACCAGTAAGTTGCTAGCTTTCTTATAAATTTGCTACAGGATGGAAGCTCCACCAAATATAAATTAACACACTCCCATAGCTCACAATCTTTTATGCACATATCAGATCAGTTTCACTATATAAATTTTCAAAGATAGCTCAGAACCAGAACCACTACAGGGAAACTCATTTCGAGAATAATTCACTAATGATCATACAAAAATATGGCATGGTTGATCATGTGAATAGAATATAATACCCCAATTAGATGAGAATGCTGCCACCAAGTACTCGAAAGTCGCCTACTCGGAGTATTTTCCCGGTTAGGTAGATTTTCTTTAGAACTGTCAAGGCCTCACTTCACATACTGATGGAGGGGGGGGGCTTGATGATGAGTAGTATTCTAATACCGTATATGAGGTAGTATCCGTATACGCATACCCTGGATGTCCGGCACAGCTGACGTAGCGGCCAAGGATACTAGGAGATAAGAACGTATGGAGGAAGGATATCTCTTAAACTAGGAAGTCTATCCCTACGTTTAAGGAGGACATAGTCCAACTCAAAGAGGAGTCCATACCTCATATGACTCGGAGGACCGTCTATAAAAGGACCCGATAGCCCTACAGGGAAGGACAGGTTTAAGGAGCCAACAAGCCAGAAGACACGCCAATAAAGAGCTGATTGAGCTCTAGCGACTCCGGAGCCTCAAATCATCATCCGACATCCACGAGAAGACCCGCCGCCTCAAGGAAGTTGAGTCATCGATCCGGATCTCCTCGGAGGAGACCCCGACTAGGTTTAGATCCCATCTAGGCTAAACACTAACAAATCTCTGTAAGATACTCGATATTCAATATATTCTAATAGGACGTAGGGTTATTATCCTGAATAAGGCCCGAACCTGTATAAAAACCTTGTCTTTTGTGTCCCAGTACTGCTGGACAAAGGCCCTAGGGATCCCTACTCTTCAAACAAATGCTCATGACTACCATAAGATCGGCGGTTTACAATCGTCGACACATTTATTATTGCATTATCTAGTCCATTTATATTTGACATATATAGTTGCGGAGTGAGGTGACATCCTTGTTAGTTCTTAGATTAGATATTTAATACTCCCACGTTTGAAAATTAATACGATTGATCCTATACATTTGTAGGCCATCAAGCACATTTTCCGGCGCCATTGCTAGGAAGCGTAGTGCTTGGTATCTCATTCCTATTTGTACTTAGCTTATTATTATTACTATTTTTCTTGCTTAATTAAAAATAAAAAAAATATTGCTACTATCAACTTATGCTTTGAGATATCTATTAATTCCAGATGATTCTAAACTTATGTAACTTTTGGAATAAGACCTTACACTGAATATGATGGCTTATCGGAGATGAAGAAAGGAGCTCGATGCACGCAGCACGAGATAAAATAGTTTGATTTAATCAGTTTGATGAAATAGGAGTAAAAGGAACACGAGTTAATGCATACATTGGGCCGCCTGGCAGACCATGTGGCAGCTCACGTGGCAAAACGTACTACGCACTCGTATCCCCACCACATGGGCAATACGACTTGACTAACCAGGTTAGGGGTTATTTGAACAGAATTTCGAAGTAGATAGCTAACTTGTCTCATACTTTGTGGTGTTCAGTTGACTTTTAATCAAAGTTCAACGGGTTAAAATTAACCATGCCCTAGAAACATCAACAGTAACAATGAAATTACATGTATATATACCCGATTTCTGACAGCTTACATGTGTGATGTAATTAAGTGCTACTGTATTACACACATAGAACATACATAGACAAGCAGACGCATGCAACTTTCACTACATATGAGGGTAAATATATAGGTGCAGCTTGCAACCGCTTATTTATATGAACCCCTAACAATACTTCCCTAGGATTTCATATATCTACATATACTGATATACATTGGTTCAGCTGTTAACACAGTTGTTTCGGCAGTAGCTTACGCATTGGTTCATGCATTTTTGGCAGTAGGCGCACTCCGAGGACGGCGAGGGGCCACCGCAGGTCTTGCTGCATGTGCCGCTACTGGAGCCATCGCATGAAGAACTGCAGTACACGTTACACTTGCTGCAGAGCATCTGCGCCGCCGCCTGCCCCGGGGAAGAAGACAGGACCAGCATTACGCACATAGCGGCGATGGCAACCACCTTGAGGGAGGAGGCGGCACCGGAAGTCATTCTGTGTGTTGGTTTTGTAGCGTAAAGCAAGCAAGGGAAAGATGTCTTCGGATGCCTGTGTGGTGGCCATGTATATATAGGTAGAGGTCGCCCAGAGGCTACTCTACCTAACATGCACCATGCATGGCAATATTGACTTCAAAGGATGATGAAGTTAACTAAATCATGCTCTGTTCATCACTCATATAAAGTCAGAGCTTCCGATAGATAAGCCCAAATATACGTTGGCAATGACGTTACTGATGGTTCATATAATTTTTCTTGCCGCCAATTCGTACCAAATTGGTTAGGAGTATAAGATTCCATCATATAGAAATGCCTAGTATTCCTTCCAAACCTTCCAAAGTGATTACAAGAAGTCAACTCCATTACAGTAAGTGAACTATTCACGAAGTTGCACATGCAAATGAATACACCTGCCAGCTATTCCTACCAATGGACCAAAAATTATAGTTGTCCTCAACAATCCAGAAAAGACCAATTCAATTTTGCAACATGGAAGAAAGAATCAAGAAGAGTATACCAGGTGCTGGTTGTAGCCCAGCGTGATCAATAATTTCGCCCAATCATCGGTTGAACTAGCTTGTAGTTGCTTCAAATCTTTCTATTAAATATGTAACACGACCAGAAACTGAAATATCCTTGTGTGCCATTGACACACACTACTACAGATAGCATTTAACGGGACGCCACCTATACAGACGGCAACAGGGAGCCGTCTGCACAATTCTTAGTACAGACAGTTCCCAACATGAACCGTCTGCACAAATCACGAAGAAGGATGCCGAACAAGCGGGATGGCACAGTGCAGACGGCTCAAGTCGGGAACCGTCTGTACAAATAATGCAGACGGTTCCTAACTGCAGCCGTCTGCACTGTCACAACAGTCCAGACGGCTCCAAACAAGGACCGTCTGCACTATTTGTACAGACGGTCCCCAGTTTGAAGCCGTCGGCACTAATCAATACAGTACAGACGGCTCCCAACCATTACCGTCTGCACTATTTGTACAGACGGTCTCGGTTGGGAGCCGTCTGCACTAACCCGTACAGTACAGACGGTCCCAGTTGGGAGCCGTCTGTACTATTTGTACAGACGGCACCCTATCTGGAGCCGTCTGTACTAATGTAGCTCGCTCACATCCTCACTCCCACTCCCCTCACTCCCACTCCCTCCGGCTTCTCGAGCCGCCCGCAAGCGCCGCCGCCACCGGAGCTCCTGCCGGCCGCCGGCGACCTCCCCGAGCCGCCGCCGCCACCCGCCGACGCTCTAACGCCGCCAGGCCCGCCCCGAAGCTTCCCCGCCGCCGGCCGTCGCCTCCACCTCGCCGCCGGCCGCCTTCCTCGCCCCGCCGCCTCCCGGTAAGCCGCCGCCCTCCCACGTCCGCCGCCGCTGTCCCTCGCCACCGCCGGTTGCCGCCGGCGAGCTCGGCCGGCGTCCTGGCCGACCGCCGGACCACAGGCCACTTATGGGAAAAAAAATAAAAAAAACCAGTGGGACCCACCTGTCAGGATATATTATTTTTTATTTATTTATTTATTATTTTTACTGAGGAAAAGATCAAAAAGAGTATTTAAATAATTAAATCTTGTAAAAATCATAGAAAAATCATTATTAGTCAGAAAAATGCAAAAAATATATCAAATGTTCAGAAAAATAAGATCTACGCAATTATGTCATTTTCATTCGTGTTTGCATTGTAGAAAAAATAAAATTGACTAAAAACTCAAATTAGGGTTTCCGGAACCGCCGGAGAAATTAGGATCGCGATATTTTGAGCGTCCGGACTCCTATGAAATTGATTCTATTTGCATTAGTCCTTATTTTATGTCATCTATTCGATGTTATTATTTTTACTGAGGAAAAGATCAAAAAGAGTATTTAAATATTTAAATCTTATAAAAATCATAGAAAAAATCATTATTAGTCAAAAAAATGCAAATAATATATCAAAATGTTCAGAAAAATAAGATCTACGCAATTATGTCATTTTCAGTCGTGTTTGCATTGTAGAAAAAATAAAATTGACTAAAAACTCAAATTAGGGTTTCCGGAACCGTCGGAGAAATTAGGATCGCGATATTTTGAGCGTCCGGACTCCGATGAAATTGATTCTATTTGCATTAGTCCTTATTTTATGTCATCTATTCGATGACATGCATTTCATCTCAGGCCGATGTTTCGCATTTTGATATTTATGTTTATACCCTTAAACCCTTAAAGTGCGGTACGATTTCTAGATAAGCTCCTTTTTCCCGATGGGAAGCTAGGTCGCTTTCTTTTATTAGGTCAATCTAACACTAATTTCCTTGTTGTGCAGCGCGTGTAGCTTGATGGATCGGGTGTGGATGTACGGTTCTCGTACGAACCAAGCGTACCTTGACGGTGTGACGAATTTTTTGAGAGTTGCCGAGGAGGATACGTTGAAGAAGGGTGTTGAATATATATATTGTCCTTGTTGCGACTGTAGAAATGAGAGATCATTTCTCGGACACAACTCAGCCCTACAGATCCAAGCGCACTTGATTATTAGGGGCTTCAAACCGGACTACGCGTGTTGGACCAAACATGGTGAAGAGCAGAACATGTTACAGGAAGACGTTGGCATCGTCGAAGAACCCGAAGTCAACGAAAGGAGAGAACATGGCGACGAAGTAGGTGCAGACGATGATTGTGGCCGCCACGAGGAAGTAGGTGTAGACGATGACTGTGGTGGCGCAGAGGACGATGATAGGTTGGATCAGATGCTGCGCGATGCCGACGTGAACTTTAATACTGAGAGAGACTTACACAAGTTCATGTACTTGATTGAGGACTCAGAGAAACCTTTGTTTCCGGGTTGCAAGCCGAAATACACAAAGCTGTCATCCGTGCTCGAGCTGCTCCAACTGAAAGCCAGCCATGGTTGGTCAGACAAGAGTTTCACGGCGCTCCTAGGTCTCCTCTCCGAGATGCTTCCGGATGGTAACGAGCTGCCCAAAAACACGTACCGAGCAAAGCAGGTGGTTTGTCCCCTGGGGATGGAGGTAGAAAGGATACATGCATGTCGAAACGACTGTATCTTGTACCGTAATGAATTATCGAACTTGCGTTCATGTCCAGTGTGCAAAGCATCTCGTTACAACCGTAAGAGCCAACCAGACGACGGCGAGTCTTTCATCGAGCTGAAGAAAGGAATTCCCGCTAAGG
Organism: Stipa capillata; assembly: GCA_019208055.1. NCBI lineage: Eukaryota > Viridiplantae > Streptophyta > Magnoliopsida > Poales > Poaceae > Stipa > Stipa capillata. The sequence continues at coordinate 44,857 of JAGXJF010002715.1, forward strand.
TGGTGTGGTACCTGCCCGTAATTCTGCGTCTGAAGCGTTTATTCGCGAACCCAAAAGAGGCCAAATTGTTGTGCTGGCACTCGGAGGACCGTAAGAAAGATGGAAAGCTAAGACACCCTGCCGATTCCGCGCAGTGGAGAAACATCGACATGATCTTCGAAAACTTTGGTGCGGAGCCGAGGAATATAAGGTTCGCGTTGAGCACGGACGGAATGAATCCTTTCGGCAACATGAGCAGCCGGCACAGCACTTGGCCAGTTGCTCTTAGTATGTACAACCTACCACCTTGGCTGTGTATGAAGCGGAAGTACATCATGATGTCACTGCTTATCCAAGGGCCGAAGCAACCTGGGAACGATATTGACGTCTACCTAAGACCTTTGGTCGAAGATCTGAAAACACTGTGGAACGAAGGGGTGCAGGTATGGGATGCGTACAAATAAGAGAACTTCACCCTACACGCCATGTTGTTCTGCACGATCAATGATTTGCCTGCCCTACGCAACCTTTCGGGCCAGAGTAAAGAGCCAGACAAGGCTTGCCCTCAGTGCTTAGATGGTACCGCGAGTAGGTGGCTGGCCCACTCCCGTAAGACGGTGTTCATGCACCACCGTAGGTTCCTTAAGAGGAATCACCCGTACCGCAATACGAAGGACCAATTTGACGGGACAAGGGAGAGAGCTTTATGTCCAAGGCATTACAGCGGGCAAGAGGTGTACGATATGGTTAAGGATATCTATGTTGTCCTTGGAAAGAGTGGTAAAAAAGCGAAGGCCAACGGCATGTGGAAGAAGAAATCAATATTTTGGGAGTTATCCTACTGGCAGCACCTTGAAGTTCGCCACTGCATCGACGTTATGCACGTAGAGAAGAACGTGTGTGACAGCCTGATTGGTCTCTTACTCAATATTCCAGGGAAGACGAAGGACGGCCTCAACGCACGCCTCGACTTAGTAGACATGAAGATCAGGCCCGAGTTGGCACTTGAGCCCTCCCAACAAGGCAGAACAAGGCTTCCTCCGGCCTGCTATAACCTGAAAAAGGCCGAGAGGACCGAACTATGCCGGTGCTTGCAAGGTGTGAAAGTTCCATCCGGTTACTCCGCCAACATCTCGAAACTTGTTTCGATGGAAGATCTAAAATTGGTCGGCATGAAGTCCCACGATTGCCATGTGTTGATGACACAGATGCTTCCTGTTGCAATCCAAAATATCCAGCCGAGCTATCTCCGAGACACAATCACTAGGCTGTGTTACTTCTTCAACACAATCTCTCAGAAGGTCATCGATCCCGAAGCACTAGATGTGTTGCAGGCCGATCTGGTGAAGACATTATGTCATCTTGAGATGTACTTTCCTCCGTCGTTTTTTGATATCATGGTCCATATTACCGTCCACCTCGTGAGAGAGATAAAGATCTGTGGACCGGTATTTCTACGCCAGATGTACCCGTTTGAGCGGTACATGGGAATTCTCAAGCAGTACGTACGAAATAGATCTCGTCCAGAGGGCAGCATCGTCGAAGGTTACACAACCGAAGAGGTGGTCGAGTTCTGTGTCGATTACATGGACCAGCTCAAACAGATAGGTGTGCCTACGTCTCGCCACGAGGGGAGACTGGATGGCAAAGGGACCATAGGAAGGAAAACACTCATCCCTGACTACGCGTCGTTATCTCAAGCCCATTTCGCAGTCTTGCAACACATGACTGAAGTTGCCCCGTATATCAACATGCATAAGGACGAGCTGCGCAGAGAGAATCCAGGCCGTACGGAGGCTTGGCTTACTAGACAGCACAACCGCAGCTTCAACAACTGGTTGCGGGTTCGAAGTGCTAATAGTACAACAGAGGAGAATATTGGCTGGTTGGCCAGATGGCCAAGTCACACGATCCTGAAATTTGAAGCCTACGACATAAATGGGTACACCTTTTATACCAGAGCACAAGATACGAAGAGCACGGTACAAAACAGCGGTGTCCGAATAGATGCCTTCGAGGACAAACGTGGGGTGTGTGCGTACTACGGGTACATTGAGGAGATCTGGGAACTTGACTATGTACGTTTCAAGATCCCCCTCTTCCGGTGCCGTTGGGTCGCACTCTCAAGTGTTAAGGTCGACAAGTACGGCATGACTACAGTGGATCTCGAACATGCCGCATACAAAGAGGAACCATTCGTACTCGCTAAACAAGCTACTCAGGTCTTTTATGTCCAAGACCCGGCAAATCAGAAACTTCACGTAGTCCTTCAGGGGAAAAGAAGGATTGTCGGAGTTGAGAATGTCGTGGACGAGGAAGAGTACAATCAATTTGATGAGTACCCTCTTGGAGACGGCACCGCGCTCAACGAAGAACAACTACCGTTCGGGGCCACCTGCTATCTGCGCGTCGATCATCAAGAAGGGCTGGTTGTTAAAGGAGATTAGGTTGTTTTGTGTGATGTAACCCGCTTGTTACGTATTTACCTTCACGGTTCATAAATTGTAGTGTACAGTAACCCCAAGATAGTTGTACCATAAAATTGTACATATGAAAATATGAATTTATAAAAAAGTTCAACTCGTTTGGAGTTCATATGAAGTTTCTATGAATTTTACAAGTTTAAGGCATTTTTTGCATTCAATTTTATGAATTCCCAATGAATCAGTAATGTCTATTTCCATTAATTTACATAAAATCACCCCAAATCCGTAAATAAATTTGTGGATTAGCACGGTTAAGTCTTGTTGCTCTCAGCCGTGTTCTTTGTAGCATTTAGAAGGTGGGGATGAGTCAATTTAAGAAAAGCCCTAAGGAAAAAATCTCCAATTTTGAAGAAATCCCCAAAAATCACCCCAAATCCCTAAATAAATTTTGGACTTACATAAAATATGGTTCACATTGTTTAAAAAATGCCATTAAATGCAATATGAAATAAAAAAAAGGTAAAAAAAGAAAAAATGCCCACCTACCACTGGGGTTTTGGTTTCCAAAGCCTGCACCCAAATCAAGCCCATCACAGGCGACATGGGCTCAAGCCCAAATCAAGCCCATAACAGGCGACTCGGGCACAAGCCCGTACTGCCCAGCGGCCCCAGTGGCCAGGCCCATAGGGCGGGAGATCTGCCGAATACATTTGGTTGAGAGAAGCTCGACGACCCCTGCAACCGATCGGTATATAAACCGGTCGAAACCAAGGTAAACTAGCGAGGTGGGACTTTACCCCGCGTCGGCTCTGCGCAGCGCCGTATTAGTGCAGACGGCTCCTCATTGAGACCTGTCTGCACTAACGTTAGTGCGGACGGCTCCATATGGAGAACCGTCTGCACTAATCAGTGTCCCGCCTGCACTATTAGTACAGACGGTTCTCAATATGGACCCGTCCGCACTAACGTTAGTGCAGATAGGTCTCAATATGGAGCCGTCTGCACTAATGTAGCAGGGTCCCGCCTGCAACATTAGTGCAGACGGCTCCATATTGAGACCTGTCTGCACTAAAATTAGTGCGGACGGCTCCATATTGAGAACCGTCTGCACTATTAATGTAATCCGGAATCAAGGTCTCGGGAACGGAACAGATCAATAATTGACGAAGTTGTTAGATTGCATAAGCAATACTTGAATGGTACATTTCCTATAAGCAATAACATTAACATGAATAACAGTTAAACCATAAAATTGTACAGATTAAAATATGAATTTACAAAAAAAGTTCAACTCAATTGGAATTAATATGAATTTTCTATGATTTTCAGAAGTTTAAGTCATTTCTAGTAATAGATAACCCTATTTCTAGTAATAAATAACCTTGAAATTTTTTCTACCCTCAAGATATACCATTACATGTTCCATGTCAAAATTTGGCATTTTTCGGGGTTCGTTTGCTATATTTAAGTCATTTAGTGCATTTCTACGCATTTAGTGAATATAATTCAAATTTGAACTGCAAGTGCATGAAAAATTTGGCAAAATTACGATGAAAAATCCTATTTGTGGTCTTTAGTCTATGTTTAGGCCTTATCCAAGAAAAGGAAAGGAATTCCAAACATCAAGGTGCCAAGACTCGACCCCAAACATGGAGGTTATTAGTTTTTTAATTCAGAAAAATGCAAACGAAGTCAGAAAAACATGAAACTTGGCATGGTGCCCTCATATGGCATCAATATGCTGTGGTAAAAATTTGAGAAGGTTTTGCAAAAGTTGTGACGTACACTACTTAGAAACCCCAAGATCTCCGAGGAAGAATCTAGGTTTTGAGAGGGAACGGGTCAGATTTGAAGGCAAAGTGACGGTTGCTTCATCGGTTAACCTTGAAAATTTTTCTACCCTCAAGATATACCATTACATGTTCCATGTCAAAATTTGGCATTTTTCGGGGTTCGTTTGCTATATTTAAGTCATTTAGTGCATTTCTAGGCATTTAGCGAATATAATTCAAATTTGAACTGCAAGTGCATGAAAAAGTTGGCAAATTTGGGTTGAAAAATCCTATTTGTAGTCTTTAGTCTATGTTTAGGCCTTATCCAAGAAAAGGAAAGGAATTCCAAACATCAAGGTGCCGAGACTCGACCCCGAACATGGAGGTTATTGGTTTTTTAATTCCAAAAAATGTAAACGAAGTCAGAAAAACATTAAACTTTCCATGGTGTCATCATATGACACCTAGAGGCTATGGTAAAAATTTGAGAAGGTTTAGCAAAGAAACTTTGCATGGTGTCATCATAAGACCCCTTTTGGGAGATAACGCCAGACTCCTTGGCGTTTGATTAAAAAAAGGTAAAAAGAAGAAAAAATGCCCGGCTGCCACTGGGGTTTTGGTTTCCAAAGCCTGCGCCCAAATCAAGCCCATCACAGGCAACATGGGCACAAGCCCACATCAAGCCCATAACAGGCGACTCGGGCATAGGCCCGTACTGACCAGCGGCCCCAGTGGCCAGGCGGAGGATCTGACGAACATGCTCGGTTGAGAGAAGCTCGACAGCCCCGCTCAAAGAAGGGTATATAAACCGGTCGAAGCCTCCGTAAACTAGCGAGGTGGGACTAAAAGTCCCACCCCGTGTCGGCTCTGCACGGTGCACTAATAGTCCAGACGGTTCTATATTGGAAAGCGTCCGCACTAATTAATGCAGACGGCTCCATATTGAGACCTGTCTGCACTAACGTTAGTGCGGACGGCTCCACATTGAGAACCGTCTGCACTAATGTAGCAGGGTCCCGCCTGCTACATTAGTGCAGACGGCTCCATATTGAGACCTGTCGACCCTGCACATTAGTGCAGACGGTTCTCCATGTGGAGCCGTCCACACTAAAGTTAGTGCGGACGGCTCCATGTGGAGACCCGTCTGCACTAATAGTCCCGACGGTTCTGTATTGCGGACCGTCTGGACTACCTTCTCTAATAAATCCTCTCTTTCCAATCCCGCGCCGCCAGTTCAATTTTCGCTAAGTCCCTAACCTAGTCTTCCCCGAGCTCCCCGCCGCCGCCCCGAAGCTCTCTGGCCGACGCCGCCGTCCCCGAGCTCCCCGCCCCCGAGCTCCCCGCCGCCCCGGAGCTCCCCGCCGTCCCCGAGCTCCCCGCCCCCGAGCTCCCCGCCGCCCCCGATCTCCCCGCCCCCGAGCTCCCCGCCGCCCCCGAGCTCCCCGCCGCCCCCGAGCTCCCCGCCGCCTCCGAGCTCCCCGCCGCCCCCCGATCTCCGGCGACCTAGCTTCCTCGACCGCCCCCAATCTCCGGCGACCTTCCTCGACCGCCCCCGATCTCCGGCGACTTTCCTTGTGTATTAATCAGTGGGTACTCCCATACTTGGATACATCCGATGCTCCTCACTCTGTTATCTCTTGTAGAAGTCATGAACAATTCCGCAAAAAGTCCATGATATATGTAACATGTGTATATACTATGTCACAAAATTTTAGATATAAATTCAATTCACAGCTCAAATAAAAAGATAATTTGATATGAAAAGTAGCTAATTTAAATTGAACTGTGATTCGGCCCATTATCAATATCAGCACTGAATTTATCTTTGAATTGAATTTGAGTTTAAATTTTTTTTGTATAACATACATATATCGTATCTATGAGGTGAATTTTTGTGAGAATTTAAGAACCTTTTATGGAGGTTGTTTTGAGCTTGAGAGTACCGAGTACACCCTAATGGTGGGAGCACCCAATACGTCCTCCACATGCCAGTTTCAGCCATGAATGCATTTGCCATGTACGGTTGGTTTTATTTATCAAGACATTATACAAACTTCCTTTGAAAGTGTTTCAGTTTTTGCTACTTTTGGAATCTAGGTTGCAGAAGGTAAGCTTCTTTCCATATATTTTTTTTATCAACCCTCTAGGTGAACATTCGAAGAAAATGTTGTGCACCTCCACGAAGTCTTGTCATTGAAAACATTATCAACAGATTAAAGTTTAGTTACGTGGTTGGATTAAGAGAACAGTTATGCAATTAAGAGGATCGCGGACTTAAGTTATGCACTAAGGTCAAGTGTATCGCGGACTTAAGTAAGACTAAGGCATGAAGTGAGCAAAGGTTACTTAAAGCATGCAGAAGCATAAAACTGAAAACACAATTCCACTAAATAGAATTTAATAGATGTTAGTTGTGAAGAGTAAACTTGAGAAAGAGAAGAAATGTTGTAGAAGAGTATACAAATAACTGATCTAATCTTTGAAGTTTGCTATATAAAGTATGAAGTAGATTTACAGAGAGAAAGAGTGTTGAGAAAATTTAAGCATGAGAAGTGTGAATGTTAGAGATGATTAAGAGAAATAACTGAGTATAAATTGAATGAGATGAAGAGTTTTGATTATGAGAGAAATATATAGATGAAGAGAATAGATTTGTGTTTGATAAAATTGACTAGAAATTTACTCAAATGAACGAGATACGAGATGTAGAAGAAAAAACGAGAAAGAAGTAAATAGAGAGTATCGGAGAGTGAAGCAAAGTCGGAGGCAAACACATATATAACTCATGTAGCCCTCATGTATAAAAGAGTTCAGGAAGATATTTATGATGCGATTACGGACATTAGCACTATTTACGAAGTTGTTGTACATATGTATCTCATTGTTGTTTAATTCACAAAGAATGTGTCTTTATATGAAAATGTCTACAATCTAGTCGTGTACCGCATATCTGAATTTTTCGTCTTTCGAAGATGGCGTCCGGAGGAGATGAACGTGAACAGCCGGTGGCCTCTTCTCCCCGACAAGACGAGCCGCAAGTGTCTCCTCAACCGGCTCAACCGGCTCAACCGATGCCCTCCCAACTTGTAGAAGCCTCGTCTCGTGAGCAAACCGAAGAATCGGGTGGGCAGAAGCGAAAGAGAGGTGGCCGAGGCAAAAATAAAATGCCCACGGGTCACTACACGATAACTCAAGTCAGTGCTGAGGGTGTGCCCGTATTGCCTCAGCAGGCTCAGGCGGCATTCTGTAGAGCGTGCGCGTCACTGGCGAGGGAAAAGATCCCGATAACGTACGCCAGCTGGCCGTCAGTGCCGGATCACGAGAAAGAGTTCCTGTGGAACACCATCCAAGGACAGTTTGACTTCCCGGAAGGTACCGAGTAGGCCGTGGAAAGACAGGCAAAAGCGAAGATGGGCAAGGCGTGGAAGACCTTCAAGAGCGAGCTGTACAACACGTACGTCAAGAACGATCTTATGCCCTACAGGCAGGACCCGAACACTTACGGGTACCTGGAGGATCAATGGGCGGAATTCGTGGAGAGGTGCACGTCGGAGGAATTCGTGCAGCGGAGTCAGGCAAACCGGGCGCGCCAGGCATGCAACGTTCACCCCCACAGGCTCGGAAGCGGTGGGTATGCGCGCAAGGAGTTGGAATGGAGAACAGAGGACGAGCGGGCGTCTCAGGAGAGTCGCGACACGCCGTTCTCCCAGATCCCAGAGAGGCAGGCCCGGAACTGGTATTGCGCGAGGGCCAACATCTCGGCTGATGGCACCGTCGCCTTCAACAAGCCCGAAACCGTCCAGGTGGCTGAAAACATTATGCGACTGTCAGAACAAGCCACTGAAGGAACTTTCCAAGCAGCCAGGGAAAAGGACATACTAACCTCGGCTCTGGGAAACAAAGAGCACCCGGGTCGAACGCGTGGCCTGGGGGTGACGGTTCCATGGAAGCTGGGATTCCCGGACGATGCGGAACAGTACAGGAGTCGGAGGAGAACAAGAGCAGAGCGCGAGGCAGCCGAGCGTGAACGGATGAAGAAAGAGCTGATGGACGAAATATTTGCAGGCCTAGAAGAGATGATCGATGCAAGGGTCGAAGAACGGGTACGGCAGATAAGGCAGGAGGATGCAGCCGCCGGGGCCGAACGCAGCCCCGCAGGCTCATCCCCACATGGTCGGCGCCGGAGTAGCTGCGCATCGGTGGAAAACGAGAATGCCGAAGACGTGGAAGAACAATCCCCACCGCAGCCCGTTCGAGATGACGACCGCGCCGACGACTTGCCTCTCGACCCTATTCCGCGTGAAGACGTCAATGAAACATTCCCTCTCGACGACATAGCGGTGGCAACCAAGTGCAAGCTCCTCGTGCCCAACTGTTTTGGCCCCGTTGACATGATTGAGGCTGGCCAGGGGTTAGTATTTCCAACTTCAGAAAGCACGATGACGGTGCACGGAGTTCCGCTAGCGGCGGATAACGCCAAGGTGTCAGTGGACATGGTGCATGCGAATTGCAGATCCTTCAGACTTCCTGTACCGCCGGAGGACGACGTCACGACACTGGGGCAGGCCCTCCACACGTTCATCCAGTGGCCGAAGAAGTACATTTCCCTGGTTGCCCCTCCACCTCCTCCACGGCCGCTGTCTCCGGTGCATTACGGTAAAGATTTCTCACGCCGTCCTCCTCTACCAAAGGTGAAATCCGCCTCAGCACGATCTCAGCAATCTAGCAGATCTAGCCAACAGGCTGCCAACACAGCTCCTCAAGCTCAGCGTAGCGCCACCAGAAATAGCACAAAGTCGGCCAAGGGCAAAGAGGTAGACGAAGAACCGGAGATAAGAAAATACACGGAACGGCAGCCGCTAGTGACACGGGCGGCGTTAGAACGACTTGGTTGGGCAGCTCAGATTTTGCACGATTTTTACATGAAGAGGTCCAACGAGGAGACAGAGCTTCCTCAGAATATCTGCGCCGCGTACAAGCGGCAACATTTCCTTCATCCAGGTGGAACCTTTACCATCGAGTTCTCGGATTTATCAGACCTCTACCGTCATGACGCCCTCGATGTCAGCCTATTAAGATGCTGGACACTGTAAGTGTTCTCAATCACTATTTAAGCTAAATGAATTGCCTAACTTATTGATACGCTCTTTCAATGACATTACTTTTATGTGCAGACATATGATTCAAGAGGCTAGGACAGAGAACCCTAATATCGGATTCCTCGATCCGGGAGTGGTCATATGCACAATGGTCCAATTCTAGCCGAACGAGGTCGAGGATTACATTTCGGACGCCATGCTCGTTCAATGTACTAAGCGCGCCATTCTTCTACCGTACAACTATGGCTTCCACTGGATGCTCGTCGGCCTCGAGCCAGAACATCTACATGCCACGTACTTCGACTCTAGGGACTACCCACCAGAGAAGTACGCAGATTTGACGACGGTGCTCAACGGGGCGTTCAAGAAATATGTTGCCAAGGGCGGGCTTGTGAAAACAACAAAAATCGAACCTACCCACCGATTTCATTTCCCGGTAATAATTCCTCCCTCGCCCAAGAATAATCACCTCGCATGTTCTAATATGTATTCGGTAAAACTAAATTACCCTGCACGTAACCATGATTTCTACAGTGCCACAAGCAGCCGCCGGGCAGCAATCTCTGTGGATACTATGTGGCGACATATATGATGCAGATCGTTGGCTCTAGTTCGGTAGATCTGGAGGTTAGTGTCATTACACTATATGTAGTTCCATTTTTCATCGTTCAGACGTCGTGCCTAACCTAGCTATTTAATTTCCTTGTGCAGACTTTTAAGTTCCCTACAGATGAGCTCGACACTGAGGGCGTCTCGATTATTCAAAAACGGTTAATAGCTTTCATAATTAGAGAGGTGTTGAAGGAGACCGGAGAGTTCCATTGTCCTCAAATTGCTCCTCAATGACTTGAGAGTTTTTTTAACTAACAATGCATGTAAATGACTTTGTGGTTGTCGAGAATGATCTTTTAAGTTTGCTTCTGAATGTTATGTCTAAGATCAGTGATTACATTGTGTGTCTGTGTATGCTATGCCCGTGATTGATCACTTTGTTTCTAGCGTTTTCACTGCCGCACGGCATCGTTACCCTGCCGCACGGCTGCTGCGACAGCGGAAACGGTAGTTTCCGCTGCCGCGGCAGCAGGCGGCAGCAACGTCGCCCTGCCGCACTGCTGCCGCGGCAGCAGAAACCTCTGTTTTCGCTGCCGTGGCAGCAGGCGGTAGCACTGTCGCGCTGCCGCACTGCTGCCGCGGCAGCGGAATAAGTCATTTCCGCTGCCGAGGAAGCAGGCGGCCACAACGTCGCCTTGCCGCACGGCTGCCGCGGCAGCCGAAACGTCCGTTTCAGCTGCCGTGGCAGCAGGCGGCACTACCGTAGCCCTGCAGCACTGCTGCCGCGGCAGCGGAATCAGCCATTTCCGCTGTCGCGGCAGCAGGCGGCAGCATGCCGCCTTGCCGCACGGCTGCCGCGGCAGCCGAAACATCCGTTTCAGCTGCCATGGCAGCAGGCGGCACTACCGTAGCCCTGCAGCACTGCTGCCGCGGCAGCGGAATCAGCCATTTCCGCTGCCGTGACAGCAGGCGGCAGCATGGCGCCTTGCCGCACTGCTACCGCGGCAGCAAAGCTTTCCTAACACAGCATTTGTGCAGACGATTCCAGGGGTAGAACCGTCTGTACAATTAATTTATGCAGACGGTTCTGAAAACGGAACCGTCTGTACAAATGCTTTTGAAGTACTGTTCTATGCATTTGTGCAGACGGTTTTGTGGTTGGGAGCCGTCTGTACAAATGCTTCGGAGGCACTGTACCAGATAGTAGTACAGACGGCTCGTGTGTGGAGCCGTCTGTACTATGTGTTTGTACAGACGGTTCAATAACCGTCTAGACAAAGTTCATTTGTCCAGACTGTTTCGTCCAGACGGTTCGGAAAACCGTCCCGCCCGGTGTTTCCGAACCGTCTGGACAAATGAATTCTGTAGTAGTGACAGTTGTGTGTCTAGAATAGTGTTTGCGCTGTTGCCAAGTTAAACCGAACATGAAGAGTCAAACATTGCTGGTAAATTATCTTGAGGGTTTATAACCGACTGGGAAATTTCAGTATCCTGAGAGTTTTGTCCAGACCGATACGAAAATGACGACTTCGCTGAGAATTGAACAGTAGCCGACAATGAAACTAGTGTTTCCCTGAGAGTTTCAGTGAGACCGAGAAGGTATAACATAATTCCTGTGAGAGTTACGCTGAAACGACAAGGAATTTAGTTTTCGCTGTGAGTTTTGGTTACGGCCATCAGAGAAATTGTCTGACACACAGGGATATTACGGAATCACTAACAGGGTGCCCGTGCGTTACAACGGAATCTCAAATAGTAGAACAACATCTCATGTTCTGACCAAAACCATAAGTCAATAACAAAATGTACTGCTTTGTCTTACAATAATTTAATAGTAGAGTGCTCGTACAACACATATGTACATATATAACAAAATTTATGTACATGTGTGGAGGAAGGAACATCACTATCAAGGCAGCTAACTCAGAATGTAAAGATTGGATTATGTTGTTTAGTAAGATAATAAATTTCAGCAGAGTAAAAAAACTAATTCAAAACGTAAAGATTGGAATATGTTTAGCAAAGTTTGTTGAGAGTTACGTAAAGATTGGAGTCTGTTTAGCAAAATTTGTTGAGAGTTGGAGAGTTGGTTAGGGGAGGGTATGACATTACTATCATCACAGCCACCAACTCAAATTTTATAGATAGTAAAGATTATCGCTAAAGAAGTCAATGGTCAGCATTTTTCCGACGTCCATCGAATTATTATCTCAAATTTTTGGAGGCCGGTTTCGCCACGCTTGTGCTGACATGGCTGATCACGTGACATACTTCTCAGCAAATGAGACCAAAAAATACTAATCAGTGGGCACCAAACCCTTTGCCTTTTTCTTCCTCTGTTCTCTCTTCATCTGTCCACCGCCCATGAACCGCCTCTTTGCATCCGCCCCGCGCCCTGTGTCCTATCTTCGGAGGGCATCCAGAGTACTGTATACGGACACTACCTCATATATGGTAGGAATATACTACTCCTCGTCAGTTGCTTAATATGGTCGCTTCAAGGGAGACTCAAATTTATATATAACTGAGGCTCCATGATTTCAAATGAGCAGATTCAAAGAAAATTTCAATATATTTTCCTTCTAGGTATATATCCAGAGATATATACTCAAATGAAATACATACCTTCAAAAAATTTCACTCAAATTCAATGATTTTACGATGTATTTGATCACATACAAAGAATTGAGGGTATGTGATATATGTGTATGTATATGTATCTATCTATATATATATATATATATATATATATATATCTGGATACGTGATCTAATATACCCTAAAATCTTTGAATTCAAATGAATTTTTTGAAAGATATGTACTCCATTTATAACCGGGTACATACCCCAAAACTAAAACTTTGAAAATTATACCCAATTTTAGCTTAAATTCATGAATTTAAAATTATGGAGCCGATTCCATGGAGCCCCAATCCGTGTGTGTATATACATTCTGATGCCGTCCCCTTAATAGAATTAGGACTTCATGGGTAGCGGAATTTAAGTTAAAATTTTAGTTGAATTTAACATTTAAGTTGTAAAGGTTCAGCGGACTAATACATCTATGCACAGGCTCATGGCATGGTATGTCGTATTTTACGGCCGAAAGCCGGGGATTTACTCAGCTTGGCCCGATCGAGTGCCACCAACAGGTTCGTGGTTATCCAGGTACTTGTTTCAGGAGGTATCCGAATCATGCGGATGCTTGCTTTGGAAGCGTTGAATTCAACCCTTCTCAACCCAGTTGATCTCTCTCCGGATGACAAGGGTTCTAGAGTACCAGGTGCCGGATAGTGGTAGTAGCCAGGAATTTTAATTTCAGTAAAATATCCCGAAATTAGGTTTTTCCAGCCATGAACGAAAAACCATGTTTCGATAAAAGACGGTGGAATTTGAATTTTTGTTTTGCTAATATAGGCTGAATACGTGCAACAGGTCCTGGAGTCGAGACCATGCTTACACACTGTTTTATCCTTAATATTACCTCATTGACAAGTGGCGCCTACACATGCAAAAGAGGGGAAAACGTTGTTTTGCTGTGCACAACAGTTCCTGGGTCGAGTCCATGCTTACTCGCTATCTTTTCCTTAATATTCTTTCTCTCTCACTGACAAGCGGGACCCATACGTGCGTACAGGTTGGGTTGTACAGGTGAAATGGAAAGTACGCTTTGTAACCATTCAGAAAATTTAAATTTTGCAAATTTGTTCAAACTTTTTGATCGCAACTTGGAATGAAATTCTAGAATTCCTGGTTTTCCGCTGGTGAACGAAAAAAATTGGAGAACGAAATTGCAATTCCTGGTAGTAGCCCAGTGTGATCAATAGGTGACTCCAATCTCCTGTCCATCAACTTTCAGATGCTAATAGTTGCTTCCAATCTCTATTTAAACTAGCTTTGAGTATAGTACTTGTCCTAATTACCAGTACTCTACGAATAATCGGTATCCCCAGAGATGTCAATGGTCAGCAGTATTGCTTCGTACCCTCAATCTCTAAGTCTGACGTGATAAGCATGATAGTCTAGTATATCTGTATGCTCCGTAAATGTTGACTTCAACGGAAGGGTGTAATTAATAAAATCATGCTCGGTTTCTCGTGTGTATAAGGTCAGAGCCTATTAATTCGCTAAGCACATACATGCATACATTAGCTAGCACGTAAGTGATGATTGATATTTGCCGCCACATATTTTTTCCCGCCAATTTGTACAAAATTGATCAGCAGTTTACAAGGATTGCATCATGTAACTTATCATTAGAAAAGAGTGATGTATATTTACCATTGTTTTCTTTCTGCTTTTGCACATTTACCAATGAAAAGCTTAATTGCCATTGAAATCGCTTCTAACCCATCGTAGTAAAAGGGCTGACTAAAAGAACTGCCGCCGCTATTCCTGGCCCGATGCCACCACTGCTCCTCTCCGCCCACTGGATCCTTCTCTTTTAATATAAAGGCAAGCGTTAAAAGATACCCTACGTTATTACACGAAAGGTCAACTTTCTCTGGGTTACACGAAAGGCCAACTTCCTCTGGTTGATATCCTCGTCAAATATCTAATGCTGTTTTTGAAAAAAAATCTACAGTTACACTTTTTCCAAATGTTCCAAAGGACATAAAGGAGAACTCTCCTAAACTCTCAGCTGCATTCGTGGTCAAGGACCGATCGCCGGAGGCCAAGAAGGAAAGTTTGACACCAGTGATCTATCCACAACTTGGGCGTAGCGACTACACCATCTAGATAATGAAGATGAGGAAGGCCAGGAGGTATGGGAAGCCGTCAACTCCGGCGGCGCTATGTATCGTAGGGATATGTAGGCTTTGTTAGTGATCTATCAGGCGGCGTCAAAGCATGTGATATAGCAACTCGCAAGAACGGTGTCGGCAAAGGCAACATAGGATGCTATCAGGACCTGTACCAAGGGCATAGTCATGTGAGTGAGGCAAATGTGCAATCCTTGCAAAAGAGCTATGATAGCTTGAACATGGAAGATGTCGAATCAGATAATGATTTTGCTACACCGGTCACCAGCATTGTTAGCGGCATCTGAGGACTTGCCGAGACAGTCACCAAAATTTCAATCATCCGAACGTTTCATGCTATGTTAGATGACAGTAAACAAAGCTCAACGGTGCCGACCACTGCAAACGGAGTTCAGCGACACTAAGCTCCATAAAGACGGTCCAACAACACTGAGCTCCGTAAACGAAGTTCAGCGACACCAAGCTCCGTAAACAAGATAGAGTGACACAAAGCTCCGTAAAGATGGTCCAACAACGCCAAGCCCCGTAAACAAGATCCTACGACACAAAGCTCTGTAAAGACGGTCCAATGATGCCAAGCTTTGTAAACAGATCCGACGATACTCAGCACCGCAAAACAAGGTTCAGCGACACCAAGCTTCGTAAAGCAAGGTTCTGAGACATATTGACAAGATGCACATCGTGACGGCTGTTGCACTGCGACCCAAAGCATCGCAGCCAAGAAGACTCGGAGATATACCTAGGAATATTCTATAGGGATAGAGTGGAAATGACTGTAATGCCCTCAATCACGTGAAAGACCCGATGGCAAAACTGTAACATGCCAGGGGAAAATATGTAAAGGTACTCCACTTTCCCTCCACCCTATATAGGGCGGCACCCTCTCAACTGAGGAGGGGGGCTTCTGGGAGAAAAATCAATATAACTACAGTTTCTTTTCGTCGACAACCTTGTGTGTTCTCCGGTCGTAACAAGTGTTGAAATCGCGTTGACATAAAGAGTTGTTCTGTTCTCCAAGCGCCCTTGTCGTTCTCCATATCTGAATGGGGGTGCCCAAATTACATTGTCTAGCTTTGTTGCTACGACAGTAGGCACCATCTGTGGGGAATGTTGAACAACAAGCCATGTTGGACAAATGTCGGTGACTTCGACGTTGTCCACGCGAGGGCCCGGGATTGTCGAAGCAACACCTCGAAAGGGGCAGGGAGCTCCTGCGATTTCTATTAAGAAGAAGAGAATTGGCCCCGTTTATGAGGAAAACCGGGCCGAAAACCGTACATAACACAGTTTATTAAAGGGAAACCGTGCGAAAACCCCGGCAAATGCCTCCCCTGCAACAAGACGTCGGGAAGCTACCTAGCTAAACTAGGTCCACAGCTAGAACCGACGAGACAGCAACACTGATAAACCGACCAGCCCAAACAAACACAGACGAAAACTGGGCTCAAAAACTGCCTGCAATGTTATCGTCCATCACTCATCGCTCCATCGCGCCGCGCGCTCACGATCAAGCGACTTCGACTTCATCTCAACAATCAAAGAGCCCATCCATCTGTCGCGCTGGGACAAGCCTGACACGGCCGCGCTTGCCGGAGCAGTCGACGCCCGAAAGGGAGGTCCTGCACCAGAAAGAAGAGAGGCGAGGACCAGAGACGCCTTTCCAACATCGATAGGACTGACGAAACGCACCGCCCAGAGTCATCTGCACATCAGCCCTGCCGGTGCAACCCGAAGCCTCAACACCTGTCAACCTCCGGTTCACATGCCGACCTCGAACCCGCCAACTTCAGGACTCCAAGGCGACGCCCCCAGGGGGGAGCGACGTTGAGACGCCACCGTCGCCCGAACCAGCGAGCCGGTTCTTCGGATTTCTCCGGGAGATACTACGGATGGTGAGGACCAAACGACAAAGCCTTCAAGAAGGAACATGACGCACTCGAGCGCCACCATTGCCGGCATCAGCCAAAGACTGAGGAGAGCTTTCGCTCGAAGATCCTAGCACCACCGAGCCTGTCGTTAGAACACGTCGGAGAATCAACCTGAGAGACCACTACCCTGTACCCTGTGCCCTGTGCTTGCAACGGCCATCCTTCGCAAGCTGCCCGAGATCAGCGCCTCAAGGCAACCCCGCCGACCCCCGAATCCCCGCAGCCGAGCTGCACGCCCCGAGGCATCACACCAGCTGCCCAAATCCTCCAAGCCGCACACGCAGCTTTCCCTGGTGAAAGACTACAGCGCAACGCATCAACCGACGTCCTCACCGTCGTCTTCCTCACCGACGTCTTCCTCACCGACGTCTTCCTCAACCGACGTCCTCACCGACGTCTTCCTCACCTCAACCTGTGGCCGGAGCTCCAAGATCTGGCCAGGGCAGGGCCTCGCGCACCCGATCCCGCGCCAGATCCGGGCGGTCGGAGCAACGATGGGGGGCGGCGCAGCGGGGAAAGCGGCGGTGGCGCCAGATCCGGGTGGCCTCACCGCCGGATCCGCCAGATCCGGGTGGCCTCATCGCCGGAGCCGGGGCGGGCCGACGAAGCCAAGGGAGGAGAGGGGCAGCCCCGGCAAGAGAAGATGGGAGCGAGCGAAAGAAAAAGAATGCCCCGCCGTCGCCCTCCTTGCTGGCCGCGCGGCTTTCCGGCGACGAGCTCCGGCGACGGCGTGGCGGGCGCTGGGGGAGGCTACGCGGCGGCGCGACGGGCGGAGTCGCCCTCGAGTCGCCCTAGCGGGGCGACGCGAGGGCCTGAAATGGGGTCCTTGCCATATTTTACACAATAAACTCTGCGCCCTACCTTAGGGCCCGGGATTGTCATCGACAACTCTATTCGAAGTACATGAGCAAAGACTACAAGGTGGAAGAGAGGCAACGAAAGAAGAATGGTGGAACTAGGAGAAGGGCCATGCACGAACGACTTTACCCGTGCGTGTGAACCTCCGCCCACGCGTGCAACCAACTCGCCCATGCACGTGCAACCATGTCACCCTTGCGCGACAAACTTGCCCGCACGTGCGACCAACTCCCCCACTCGTGCGAGACGTATGGCCTGCACGCGTGATCAACTTACTCACTCGCGTGACCAACTCGCCTGTGCGGGTGACTACATCGTCCTTGCACGATCCCCTCGCCCACAGGCATGCGAGCACGTCGCCCACGTGTGACTATTTTTCCTCGCGCGAACAACTCACTCGCGCACGTGACCCTTCGCTCGCGCACGTGACCAACTCGCGCGTGCACGACCATGCCGCCCTTGCGCGAGCAACTCACCCGCATGCACGATCTTCAGCCTACACGACCAACTCGTCCGCACGTGTGACCACTTCTCCCGTGCGCAACAATTCGCCCGTGTGCTTGACCAACTAGCCCCCGCGCGCGACCAACTTGCCTACGCGCCTGACACGTCGCTCGAGCGTGACATCTCGCTTGAGCACGACACCCCACCCACTCGTGTGACCAACTCGTCCATGCGCCTGACACTTCACCCGAGCACAACATCTCGCTCGAGCATGACACTCCGCCCGCTCGTGCGACAACTCTACCGGTGCAACCAACCCGTCTGCACGCGCGTAACGAGCTCTTCCACATGCAACAAACTTGCTTGCGTGCGACACCTCTCCATCACACATCCTCACGACATCGTCCGCTATTCCACGCCAGTCAAGGATAGGGGGTGCGGTGCTTCCACCTGCCCCCACCTCAAATCCATCCTACTCAGCGAAGGGAGGCTGTTTGGTGGTCGTAGAAGGTCCCCCACTGCGCCCAGCATGTGCGCCAATAAAGGCGCTGTCATCAGCATTGGCTCCGCATACATAATGATCTACATCGACCCAAGTGAGTGTGTTTCCATCCATCAAGTACCATCACTCAGAGGGAAAGAAGGGTGAGAAGCGCCAATCTGCACGTGAAGCCAATGTGAACCCCACCTCTACAAAAGACATCATCATGTATAATATCGCTCCCACCAAGAATGCTTCCATAGTCAAGTCCCACCTCACATCGTTATGAAGTCCCGTGGTGTTTTGTAAACAAGTATCACATGCCAACCCACTTCGGAGTCCGGCAAGATGGTAGAAAAAGCTCTTCATTGACATGGCACGTGCATGCCTACTTGCACATGCAATTTTGGTGTCAAAACTCAACAATTTTCAGCAAGATTGCACAAGGGCTCTCCATCGACATCGACCCCATGAGTATCCACACACATTGCCAACAGATTGCCAAGTACATCACCTTTACATGCCTTCACGCTCCTCAGGCGACAACTCATCTTCAGCCTTCACCAAGTAAAGGTACAAATGAAATGTTGATGATTCTGTGAGTGGTGAATGTAGGGCTCCACGGGCGAGAAGAAACGACGATGACCCCATGGCCATGGTGAGTAACCTTGCACTTGGCTTTGGCAAACATACAGAAGCAACTCATCTCCAAGACCCAAGCGACATCAATCTTCTGTGCACCAAGACAAGAGGCTCTCTCCTGCAACTCAAGCAACGTCAAGCATACACAAACACAAATGACTTCAAGCTTTTGCAAGCTAGAAGAAGAGGTTCCCACTCACAAGTCAAGTAGCATCACGCCACAAGAGGATCCCTCCTGCAAATCAAGCAAAATCAAGCTTATACAAATGTAAACGACGTCATGAAAATTAAGGTAGCCCACCGCATCCTCACGGCATGAAGTATCACAATTGAGGTAGCCTGCCGCATCCTCACGGCATGAAGTATCACAATAGAGGTAGCCTGCCGCATCGTCACGGCATGAAGTATGAAAATTGAGGTAGCCCGCCGCGTCCTCACGGAGTGAAATATAATAGTTGAGGTAGCCTGCTGCATCCTCACAGCACGACGTATCAAAATTGAGGTAGCCCACTGCATCCTCATGGCATCAAGTATGAAATTTGAGGTAGCCCGCCACATCCTCATGGCACAACGTATCAAAATTGAGGTAGCTTGCCACATCCTCATGGCACGACATATCAAAATTGAGGTAGCCCGTTGCATCCTCACGGCATGAACTATGAAAATTGAGGAAGTCCGCCGCATCCTCATGGCATGAAACATAATAGTTGAGGTAGCATACTGCATCCTCATGGCACGACGTATCAAAGTTGAGGTAGCCTCCTGCATCCTCATGGCATGAAGTATGAAAATTGAGGTATCCGTCGCATCCTCATGGCATGAAGTTTTTAGGTAGCCCACCACATCCTCAGAGCATAAAGTTTTGAGGTAGTTCACCGCATCCTCACGGCCTAAAGCTTTGAGGTAGCCACCCATATCAACATAAAGTTTTGAGGTACCTACCACATCCTCACGGGATGAAGTTGAGGTATTCTGCTGCATCCTCACGGCATAAAATTGGGGTGACTCGTTGCACTTTTGCATTATGAGGTTGCAATTAACGCAATGTGTATCCTGATGTACTGAGATAATTGATGTTGCCAAAACAAGCAAACATGACTAAGGACAATAAATATAATCTGATGTAAGGTGTCAAAATCAAGAAATGGCACCATCATAATGCCGACATTTTCTCGCAAATCATGCAATGACGCTGAGTTTCCAATGCGCGATAATGTGAGAGTGCAGAAATGGCACTACTACAGATAGCATTTAACGGGACACCACCTGTACAGACGGCAACAGGGAGCCGTCTGCACAATTCTTAGTGCAGACGGTTCCCAACACGAACCGTCTCTACAAATCATGACCAAGGATGGCGAACAAGCGGGACGGCACAGTACAGACGGCTGCAGTTGGGAACCGTCTGTACAAATAATACAGACGGTTCCCAACTGCAGTGTAATACCCAAATTAGACGACTAGGTTTTTGCCCTGCATTCATGCATACATGGCATCATCTTCATGCATAAACACTCACACACACACACACCTTATTTAAACTAAAATACCACAATAGGAAACTTTATAGAATATGTACATATCTCATCCTCGGTGGATAACCTCGCAAACACCAATCAACTTATTTGAAGAATCGGATATCCACAACAACATTAGCATGTGGAGTGATCAGTGACCCCGTCGATGAATCACCTCACCCGAATCTTTCCTCTCTTCTTCCCGGACTCCTTATTCCGAGCCCTCCTGCATCGTCACTTGAACTTAGGGCTAGAAAGCAATTGGGAGAAAGAGGACTACATCGAAGAATGTCAACTGGGTCAAGTCCCGATGGATGCAGAGTTACAACCCCATAACGTTTAGCTTTGAAAATACAAAACCTAATCCCATGCAGAACCTCAGAAGTTGTGAAGTCCGCAAGACCTAGGGTTTGAGAGCAAATTGGAGAAAAAGGACTAAACCGTAATTAAGCACTTAAGCCAAGTCCCTGTGGATGAAAATTTGCCAAAAGTGTGTAATTAGCCTTGAAGATGTAAATTTCTGGTCATATGCAAAATTTTGAAAAGTTTGGAGGCCTGCAGGGCTTAGTCGCAATTCAAAATCAATATTAGGTCAAAATTAGGGTTTGAACTAGACACCCAGTCAAACCCTCTCCAAATCGCTTCTAAACTTCACAGTAGGTACTAAGAATTGCTATGAACATCCTGTAAAAATTTCAGGGTTTTTGGAGCGAAATTCATACATAAAATAACGCCGTTTATGTCACTGCTGTTAAAGAAAAAGAAAAAGATAAAAAGAAAATTGAATCGGCCTGTTGGGCCCGCTCGTCCGACCCGCAAAGCAACCGGCCCAGCCCGCAAAGCTTCTCCCGCCGGAACCCCCCCTGCCGCTGGACCCCGCCGGTCAGCCTCCCCTCCTCTCTCACCCGGCGCCCGGTCCCACTTGCCAGCTCCCTCTCCCCACGTCCCCGCCGACGACTGGTGGAGGTGGGCGGTGCCCCGACCGGCTCCGTCCCGACAGCGCCGCTGCCGCCCTTTAAATAAGCCGTCCCGACAGCCTCCCCTTTCTCTCCGCACCACCTCCCAAACCCTAGCTTCTCCTTTCCCCAAGCTCTCCCCTCGCCGCCTTCTTCTCCGGCGTCGGGTTCTACTCCGGCGAGAAATCGCCGCTCCCCCGGTGGTCCTCCGGTCCCCTTTTCTGTTTCCTGAGCTTCCCCTTCACCTCCTTAACCTCTCCGCCCCTTTCTTTTGCAGATTTGTGTCGAGCTCCGCGGTTGTGTCATTGTCTTCCCCGGGTCCGGCCACTTCTCCGGTGAGCTCCTCCGCGCGCAACCAGTGCTCCTCGAGCCCCCTTTTCTCTTGCCCAAGCGTCCCAGCCTCTCTCCTAATCTTCCCCGTTGCTCCTTTTTGCAGATCCCCGCCCCGAACAACCCCTCCACCGACCACCGAGCTCCTCCGCCGCCGGCCCCCGTCGCTAGCCCGGTCCCGACCGCCCCCGTCGCCTCCGAGCAACTCATTGAGCTCAGGGTGAGCCCCTCGCGCCTGTGCCATTCTTCCCGAGCCCGGTCACGCCCCCTAGCTCCTCTCCGGTGAGCCCTCCGGCAAGACGCCGCCGTCCCAACCTCCGGTAGCTTCGGTGCAGAGAGAGACAAAGTGAGAGAGAGAGAGTGGTGAGGGAGCGGCCATGTGGCGCCCTCCCGTTGGCTGCGCTCATCCAGTCGGCAACTGACTGGGGTTTAGCTGCCCAGTCAGCACTGCCTAATGGGCCCCACGCGTAAGCCAGAGGAGTGATAGGGTTAGACTTTTGGCGCGGATGTCTCTCGGGTACGCGTAGAGTTTGGAGTTTAGCTCGGGGTAGAGTCCGGGTGGCTTTAGCAATTAAGCCCACGTACAGATTAGGGTTAGGGTTCGATTTAAAATCCGCAAAACTTTAAATGGGCATAACTTTCAAACCGTACATCGGATTTCAATAAATTTTATATATTCGGAAACCTCTCGAGAAATCCTACAACTTGGCTGGAAGAAAACTTCAATTTGAGCACATGCACAGTAGGTCATCTCGGGTGCGAGTGTTTGGTCTTCGGTTTAACCGTCGGACGTCGATCCACCCTAGCGCGGCGACCGTAACTCCAAAGCGAACAAACCTTATACTTCAGGAATCCTTGAGAAATTTTTGACCATCTAGTTCAAACATATTTTCCCGAGCTGCAATCAAAGTTCCGACCATTTTTGGGGGTAAACCCTAATTCACCCCATTTCATGCGCAGCTCTTCGCTAAGCCCTAGCTAAACGACTATAACTCCAAATCATGTGATCCCAGCTGCGTTGGGATTGTGCCCTCGAACACTTTAGAGATAAAGACTTTTGGAGTGTGATAACCTGCTAAGCACCACCACCTTTAGCCCTAATACGACATTACCCCAGTTGACACGTGCACGATGGCTCCACAATGTAACCCTAACACCTATCGTATGAACCAATTAACCTGCACACTAGGTAGAACCAGGAATTAAGTTCCACACGTATCACCCCATACCACATTCGTTAGTCCCTTGGTAGCAGATCGGCACCAAACCCTAATTTGGCAATGGTAACCTCGGTTCAATCGATTCCATTTACGTCGAGCTCCTGTATCGGCGTACTTCCACAAATATCGACCTAATTAACACTGTCGCCCTATTCCGCCACTAGCGGCATTAACCCTAAACACCTGTTGCACCCTAACTTGACATGCATGCATACTAGCTACCACACGAGTCTCCGATGAGCTAACCTAAGGTCATGCACGTAGTAATACCCCCTCGGCACCACTAGTCACCCTAGACACCTGCATCCTTCATCAAACATTCATGCATACATGCTGGTTGTTAAGTACACCTTTATTTTTCTTTTCCGGTATCGCTCGCTTCAGAGCCCGAAGAAGGAGACCACCTGGCTTACGACTCCACGCAAGACCAGGAACAACTAGAGCAAGGCAAGCAGAGCTTGTTGCATTCTTACTTTCAGTACTCTTGTGTATGTCCTGTTTGTGTGCGCTTATGTGTGAATGGTTGCTTGAATGTCACATGTGAAGTTGAGCACACTAGTATGTGTAGGATGTGTCTTAGGTTGAGAACATCTGTTGGCTCTTCAACTAAATTGTTAAGTGAGTTGGGAGAGCCGAGGGCGTGCACAATGGGTACGGTTGGTGTTCATCGTAGTTTGATGGCGACCCAGGAGTAAGTAGAGTTTTGTCGTCACACCAACCCTATCTTCAGCGTGTCACAATCCCTTATCACACGGGAACGTTAGCGGGAACCAACACTGAGGTATAGTGGGATAAGTCTCCATGCCCCTTGGAGGATCATTACCTCCAAACGGTTATGCACTCATTATATCGGCAGGGGTTGAGTTGTCGGCAGCGGTCCGAGAGATTAAATGATAATGTGTCTTTGATGGATCGATTTGGATTGTTATAATGTGTCTTTGATGGAGCCATGCGGATTTGACATAGGGGCTGCCCCATTGGATTTGGAATTTGTCAAGTGGATCGAATTGGATCGGAATTATGGGCTGCCCCATTGGATTTGAACTTGATGGATGGGATCTGGTGGTGGTTTGTTTATGACATGCTTGTTTCCCTGAATTCATCTGCTACATACCTTGTCTTTACTTCACCCTGTTGATGCTATGTTCTTAATTGGTATATTGTTACTCTGAGAAGCATCATGTTTATTTCTGTTGTAGTAACTCCATGTGTAGGACATTTAATCAAGCACGATTAAGTCTTGCGAGTACTTTTGTACTCACCTAGGTTATTCCTAGAGCTTGCAGGTGAGCCGGTGGTCGAAGACAATTTTGGTGATGCCTGAAATTGTGTTTCCTCGGTAGTGTTCGACTCATGGGATAGTTTGTGGTTTTGGTCAGCGGTCACTATGCCTTACTCCATACTCAGATATGTTTTCGGATATGACTGACTGATGTAATATGTTGTCCCATCGTGGACAGTTACTAGTAATATCGTGTTGTAGAGCTTTGTGATGATATCTGAGTTGTTAATCAGGCTGCCCCTGCACAGTGCGTGATTGATATGAAGTGTATGGGTATGCCGTGAAGAGTCGAAGCCGTACCTTTTTCTACTAAGTCGAGCAAGTGTTGGTTGAGTGACCCGCTGGTTGAGATGCTGTGCCGGCCAGGCAGGGTGTGGGCGTGTTCTACCGGGCTTTCGAGCGACCCACTAGCTTCCGAGCTAGGTTAGGGTGTGGGTAGAATCGCCGGGCTCCTCCGACCTTGCTTGTCGTGGTAGGATTCGGGAACGACTCTGAGTATTCATCGGGTCAGGGAATCGTATGTGACTCTGGGCAGCTTGGTCGCTTCCGGCCAGCTTGCGTTGGTCAGGTGCCGGATCCCTCCACCGCGGTGAGTACGGCGCAGGTACCGTGCCACCGGTCGACTGGTCCTTCGGCCCTTGGCGACCTTTCGTCCCCTTAGTCATATGCAATTCCGGGTCCGTGACAGCTTGGTATCAGAGCCGAGCTGACCGTAGGAAGCCAATTGCAGGTGGTCGTTAGATAGGAGCTTCCGCTGCGCCATTGGGCCGCTGCGCCACTAGGCCAGCAAACTATTTAAAAAGTTAAACCCTATGTTTAAAATTAATAAGTAGATTGCTTTTTATTCCTTACCCTCATCGCTCTTAGTTCTGAATTTTCTCCTCTATTGCATTTGTTTTCCTTGTGTGGCTGACCCTGATCTATCCTTTGTCTCGTTAGATGGAATTTTCTCAGCTGGTGCATGCTACCCATGCCTTGTATTATTTGTACAGACGGTTCCCTATCTGGAGCCGTCTGTACTAAAGCTCACTCCTCACTCACTCCCAGCCGAGCTAGCTTCTTGACCTCCGGCATCTCACGATCGAGCCGCCCGCAAGCGCCACCGCCACCGGAGCTCGTGCCGCCCGCCGGCGTCCCCAAGCCGCCGCCGCCACCCGCCGCCGCCGCCGCCGCCAGGCCAGCCCCCGAAAAGCTTCCCCGCCGCCGGCCGTCGCCTCCACGTGGGACCCACCTGTCAGGATATATTATTTTTAACTTATTTATTTATTATTTTTACTGAGGAAAAGATCAAAAAGAGTATTTAAATATTTAAATCTTATAAAAATCATAGAAAAATCATTATTAGTCAGAAAAATGCAAATAATATATCAAAATGTTCAGAAAAATAAGATCTATGCAATTATGTCATTTTCATTCGTGTTTGCATTGTAGAAAAAATAATATTGACTAAAAACTCAAATTAGGGTTTCCGGAACCGCCGGAGAAATTAGGATCGCGATATTTTGAGCGTCCGGATTCCGATGAAATTGATTCTATTTGCATTAGTCCTTATTTTATGTCATCTATTCCATGACATGCATTTCATCTCATGCCGATGTTCCGCATTTTGATATTTATGTTTATACCCTTAAACCCTTAAATTGCAGTACGATTTCTAGATAAGCTCCTTTTTCCTGATGAGAAGCTAGGTCGCTTTTTTTTATTAGGTCAATATAACACTAATTTCCTTGTTGTGCAGCGCGTGTAGCTTGATGGATCGGGTGTGGATGTACGGTTCTCGTACGAACCAAGCGTACCTTGACGGTGTGACGAATTTTCTGAGAGTTGCCGAGGAGGATAGGTTGAAGAAGGGTGTTGAATATATATATTGTCCTTGTTGCGATTGTAGAAATGAGAGATCATTTCTCAGACACAACTCAGCCCTACAGATCCAAGCGTACTTGATTATTAGGGGCTTCAAACCGGACTACGCGTGATGGACCAAACATGGTGAAGAGCAGAACATGTTACACGAAGACGTTGGCATCGTCGAAGAACCCGAAGTCAACGAAAGGAGAGAACATGGCGACGAAGTAGGTGTAGACGATGATTGTGGCCGCCATGAGGAAGTAGGTGCAGACGATGACTGTGGTGGCGCAGAGGACGATGATAGGTTGGATCAGATGCTGCGCGATGCTGACGTGAACTTTAATACCGAGAGGGACTTACACAAGTTCATGTACTTGATTGAGGACTCAGAAAAACCTTTGTTTCTGGGTTGCAAGCCGAAATACACAAAGCTATCATCCGTGCTCGAGCTGCTTCAACTGAAAGCCAGCTATGGTTGGTCAGACAAGAGTTTCACGGCGCTGCTAGGTCTCCTCTCCGAGATGCTTCCGGATGGTACGAGCTGCCCAAAAACACGTACCGAGCAAAGCAGGTGGTTTGTCTACTGGGGATGGAGGTAGAAAGGATACATGCATGTCAGAACGACTGTATCTTGTACCGTAATGAATTATCGAACTTGCGTTCATGTCCAGTGTGCAAAGCATCTCGTTACAACCGTAAGAGTCAACCAGACGACGGCGAGTCTTTCATCGAGCCGAAGAAAGGAATTCCCGCTAAGGTGGTGTGGTACCTGCCCGTAATTCCGCGTCTGAAGCGTTTGTTTGCGAACCCAAAAGAGGCCAAATTGTTGTGCTGGCACTCGGAGGACCGTAAGAAAGATGGAAAGCTAAGACACCCTGCCGATTCCGCGCAGTGGAGAAACATCGACATGATCTTCGAAAACTTCGGTGCGGAGCCAAGGAATATAAGGTTCGCGTTGAGCACGGACGGAATGAATCCTTTCGGCAACATGAGCAGCCGGCACAGCACTTGGCCAGTTGCTCTTAGTATGTACAACCTACCACCGTGGCTGTGTATGAAGCGGAAGTACATCATGATGTCACTGCTTATCCAAGGGCCGAAGCAACCTGGGAATGATATTGACGTCTACCTAAGACCTTTGGTGGAAGATCTGAAAACACTGTGGAACGAAGGGGTGCAGGTATGGGATGCGTACAAACAAGAGAACTTCACCCTACACGCCATGTTGTTCTGCACGGTCAATGATTTGCCTGCCCTACGCAACCTTTCGGGCCAGAGTAAAGAGCCAGACAAGGCTTGCCCTCAGTGCTTGGATGGTACCGCGAGTAGGTGGCTGGCCCACTCCCGTAAGACGGTGTTCATGCGCCACCGTAGGTTCCTTAAGAGGAATCACCCGTACCGCAATATGAAGGAACAATTTGACGGGACGAGGGAGAGAGCTTTATGTCCAAGGCATTACAGCGGGCAAGAGGTGTACAATATGGTTAAGGATATCGATGTTGTCCTTGGAAAGAGTGGTAAAAAGCAAAGGCCAGCGGCATGTGGAAGAAGAAATCAATATTTTGGGAGTTATCCTACTGGCAACACCTTGAAGTTCGCCACTGCATCGACGTTATGCACGTAGAGAAGAACGTGTGTGACAGCCTGATTGGTCTCTTACTTAATATTCCAGGGAAGACGAAGGATGGCCTCAACGCACGCCTCGACTTAGTAGACATGAAGATCAGGCCCGAGTTGGCACTTGAGCCCTCCCAACAAGGCAGAACAAGGCTTCCTCCGGCCTGCTATAACCTGAAAAAGGCCGAGAGGACCGAACTATGCCGGTGCTTGCAAGGTGTGAAAGTTCCATCCGGTTACTCCGCCAACATCTCGAAACTTGTTTCGATGGAAGATCTAAAATTAGTTGGCATGAAGTCCCATGATTGCCATGTGTTGATGACACAGATGCTTCCTGTTGCAATCCGAAATATCCAGCCGAACTATCTCCGAGACACAATCATTAGGCTGTGTTACTTCTGCAACACAATCTCTCAGAAGGTCATCGATCCCGAAGCACTAGATGTGTTGCAGGCCGATCTGGTGAAGACATTATGTCATCTTGAGATGTACTTTCCTCCGTCGTTTTTTGATATCATGGTCCATGTTACCGTCCACCTCGTGAGAGAGATAAAGATCTGTGGACCGTATTTCTACGCCAGATGTACCCGTTTGAGCGGTACATGGGAATTCTCAAGCAGTACGTACGAAATAGATCTCGTCCAGAGGGCAGCATCGTCGAAAGTTACACAACCGAAGAGGTGGTCGAGTTTTGTGTCGATTACATGGACCAGCTCAAACAGATAGGTGTGCCTATGTCTCGCCACGAGGGGAGACTGGATGGCAAAGGGACCATAGGGAGGAAAACACTCATCCCTGACTACGCGTCGTTATCTCAAGCCCATTTCGCAGTCTTGCAACACATGACTGAAGTAGCCCCGTATATCAACATGCATAAGGACGAGCTGCACAGAGAGAATCCAGGCCGTACGGAGGCTTGGCTTACCAGACAGCACAACCGCAGCTTCAACAACTGGTTGCGGGTTCGAAGTGCTAATAGTACAACAGAGGAGAATATTGGCTGGTTGGCCAGATGGCCAAGTCACACAATCCTGAAATTTGAAGCCTACGACATAAATGGGTACACCTTTTATACCAGAGCACAGGATACGAAGAGCACGGTACAAAACAGCGGTGTCCGCATAGATGCCTTCTAGGACAAACGTGGGGTGTGTGCGTACTACGGGTACATTGAGGAGATCTGGGAACTCGACTATGTACGTTTTAAGATCCCCCTCTTCCGGTGCCGTTGGGTCGCACTCTCAAGTGTTAAGGTCGACAAGTACGGCATGACTACAGTGGACCTCGAACGTGCCACATACAAAGATGAACCATTCGTACTCGCTAAACAAGCTACTCAAGTCTTTTATGTCCAAGACCCGGCAAATCAGAAACTTCACGTAGTCCTTCAGGGGAAAAGAAGGATTGTCGGAGTTGAGAATGTCGTGGACGAAGAAGAGTACAATCAATTTGATGAGTACCCTCTTGGAGACGGCACCGCGCTCAACGAAAAACAACTACCGTTCGGGGCCACCTGCTACCTGCGCGTCGATCATCAAGAAGGGCTGGTTGTTAAAGGAGATTAGGTTATTTCCTATGATCTAACCCGATTGTTATGTATCGCTACCATGGTTTTCTGTATGAACTATTAATGTAATAATAGGTTTGGAGATTTTGTGTTACAGTAATATGAATGAGACCTACACCATGTGATAGTACGTACGAAACCATAAATTTACATAAAAAAATCTTGTCATGTGGAGTTTGTTTGCATTAGTTATGAATTTTACAAGTTTATGGGTTTAAGGGCATTTTCAAACTTTTCCATAACAGTAACATGAATAACAGTTATACCATAAAATTGTCCAGACTAAAATATGAATTTACAAAAAAAGTTCAACACAATTGGAATTCGTATGAATTTTCTATGATTTTCAGAAGTTTAAGTCATTTCTAATAATAAATCAATAACATGAGAGTCATGACAAGTGGGACCGTAGGTCAACTCAGGGCAAAAACTTAGTATAGACGGCTCCATATTGAGAACTGTCTGCACTAACGTTAGTGCGGACGGCTCCATATTGAGAACCGTCTGCACTAATGTAGCAGGGTCCCGCCTGCAACATTAGTACAGACGGCTCCATATTGAGAACTGTCTGCACTAACGTTAGTGCGGACGGCTCCATATTGAGAACCGTCTGCACTAATGTAGCAGGGTCTCGCCTGCAACATTAGTACAAACGGCTCCATATTGAGAACTGTCTGCACTAATGTTAGTGCGGACGGCTCCATATTGAGAACCGTCTGCACTAATGTAGCAGGGTCCCGCCTGCAACATTAGTATAGACGGCTCCATATTGAGAACTGTCTGCACTAACGTTAGTGCGGACGGCTCCATATTGAGAACCGTCTGCACTATTAGTCCCGACGGTTCTGTATTGCGGACCGTCTGGACTACCTTCTCTAATAAATCCCCTCTTTCCAAACCCGCGCCCAAGGTTTCAATTTTCGCTAACCCTAGCGCCCGAACTCCCGCCGCCACAGCCGCACATCACCGTCGCCCGGCCTTCTGCCCGACGCCGCCGCCGCCCCGAAGCCCTCTGGCTGACGCCGCCCCGACGCCATCCCTCTGCCCCGACGCCGCCGCCCCCGAGATCCCCGCCGCCCCCGAGCTCCCCGCCGCCCCCGATCTCCGGCGACCTTCCTCGACCGCCCCCAAGCCAGTTTGTACTCCCGAGCTCTCCTCCATTCTCCTCAATTTTACCATCTAATGTCCTACAAATCAAAGGAGATCAAGAACAACTATTTTTTGTGATTGATCTTATCTGTGGGATTGCAGCATTATCTAATGAATGCCGCCATGCTACAGAAGCACCTCTAGGTTTTGCGGATTCTGCAGGGTGTATGCATAGTTACAACTTCTCACCTTTATCCTTACTTAGATAGTTTGGATTATCACTTACATATATTTGGCTGCATGCATTAGCTAGTTGATAATTTTATGTTTGTAGAAAGTGTTGAAATGTCACAGAACTGTAGGTGCTTGTGTTACACTACCTCTGTCCAGTGTATAAGGTTTATTTTGATTAGTCAAGTTGGTAGTGTTAAATTGCTTCTAAGTTCTATGTGTTCAGTTTGGACTAATTGTAATATACTTGATTCTACTTTGTCAAAGGCTGAGTGCTTTTTTTATTCATACGATGTTCTCTACACTTCTCGAAATGTTCTCACGATAGCTCGTTAGAAGATTGTTTTGACCATTGACCATTGACCATTTATTCTTGACCTAGCTAGCTAGCTTAGTAACGAGGTACGCTCCATATGTGTTGAAAGGTCAAAATCTCAGCCTAATTGGTCACCGCATTACTTTGAGGTCACACCTAGCAGGCTAGCACGACTTGAAGACAGGCAATTTTCACATCTTTTTTTGTCACAAATAATTCGTTAAATAGTACTTAATACGATGCAACAAACGTAATCGATAAGCCAAAAGGATAGAGTATGTATATTAGTGCTCCCACTAATTATAAAGAAAACAAGGTTTATATGTCTTCTACTGATTTTATAATATCTTTCTTTTTTTGAATCGTGTTCAAAAGGCTTGTTAGTAACATTTCTTTTGGAATTTTTCGTTCATTTTCTTTGTTAAGATGTGTTCTCGTCTTTTCAAATCACATCGATCTATTGGTGCACCATGAATTTGCGGATTCTGTTTTGTTTTGTAGGTTTACACAGGATGCTAACTGAAATAGCATAAAGGAATATACCCATGCTCAGCTGACATGGCATATGGATTTTTCTTAAGGGTTCTTTTGTTTTATTGACTCCAACCTCTTGCAAAGACTTTTATGTTCATCATATGATGGAGTAATCAACATATTTTGGCACAATACGTTGTATTTTCGATAATTCAAGAAGTGTGTCATTGTAATCCTCGGATTTATGCGAATTAAAGAGGTCTTGATTTGCCAAAGTTGTACATATGTATCTCTTTCTGAAATTTATAGTGCCATGTCTTTGCCACTTGCATTGGTTATTTACAAAAGCTATATCTGAGCACATGGGATGAGGGTTGGGGTGGGCCTACGATCGAGAGAATGGAGAAGATATGGAGGGAAGATGCAAAGCGCCAGACTATGGCAGATATAGTAAACAGTTCGTCGTGGCTCCGTCGTAAGCGTCAGTCTAAGTCATCGGAGAGTGAAGAAAAGCCGGAGGCAAAGACATCTTGCCACCGTCATATATAACTCATGTAGCCCTCATGTATAAAAGAGTTCAGGGAGATATTTATGATGAGATTACGAACATTAGCACTATTTACGAAGTTGTTGTACATATGTATCTCACTGTTGTTTAATTCACAAAGTATGGTTAAGTTCTTTCTGATGAGGGGTGTTAGGGGACTCATATGTGTGTGTGCATGCAAAAAACTTTCTTAGTCTAGCTAGAGCTCATGTGTCTTTATATGAAAATGTCTACAATCTTGTCGTGTACTGCATATCTGAATTTTTCGTCTTTTGAAGATGGCGTCCGGAGGAGATGAACGTGAACAGCCGGTGGCCTCTTCTCCCCGACAAGACGAGCCGCACTTGTCTCCTCAACCGGCTCAACCGATGCCCTCCCAACATGCAGAAGCCTCGTCTCGTGAGCAAACTGAAGAATCAGGTGGGCAGAAGCGAAAGGGAGGTGGCCGAGGCAAAATAAAATGCCCACGGGTCACTACACGATAACTCAAGTCAGTGCTGAGGGTGTGCCCATCTTGCCTCAGCAGGCTTAGGCGGCATTCCGTAGTGCGTGCGCTTCACTGGCGAGGACGAAGATCCCGATAACGTACGCCAGCTGGCCGTCAGTGCCGGATAACGAGAAAGAGTTCCTGTGGAACACCATCCAAGGACAGTTCGACTTCCCGGAAGGTACCGAGCAGGCCGTGGAAAGACAGGCAAAAGCAAAGATGGGCAAGGCGTGGAAGACCTTCAAGAACGAGTTGTACAACACGTACGTGAAGAACGATCTTATGCCCTACAGGCAGGACCCGAACACTTACGGGTACTTGGAGGATCAATGGGCGAAATTTGTGGAGAGGTGCACGTCGGAGGAATTTGTGCAGCGGAGTCAGGCAAACAGGGCGCGCCAGGCATGCAACGTTCACCCCACAGGCTCGGAAGCGGTGGGTATGCGCGCAAAGAGTTGAAATGGAGAACAGAGGACGAGCGGGCGTCCCAGGAGAGTCGCGACACGCCGTTCTCCCAGATCCCAGAGAGGCGGGCCCAGAACTGGTATCGCGCGAGGGCCAACATCTCGGCTGATGGCACCATCGCCTTCAACAAGCCCGAAACCGTCCAGGTGGCTGAAAACATTATGCGACTGTCAGAACAAGTCGCTCAAGGAACTTACCAAGCAGCCAGGGAAAAGGACATACTAACCTCGGCTCTGGGAAACAAAGAGCACACGGGTCGAACGCGTGGCCTGGGGGTGACGGTTCCATGGAAGCTGGGATTCCCCGACGATGCGGGACAGTATAGGAGTCGGAGGAGAACAAAAGCAGAGCGCGAGGCAGCCTAGCGTGAACGGATGAAGAAAGAGCTGATGGAAGAAATATATGCAGGCCTAGAACAGAGGATCGATGCAAGGGTCGAAGAACGGGTACGGCAGATAAGGCAGGAGGATGCAGCCGCCGTGGCCGAACGCAGCCCCGCAGGCTCATCCCCACATGGTCGGCGCCGGAGTAGCTGCGCATCCGTGGAAAACGAGAATGCTGAAGACGTCCTTGAACAATCCCCACCGCAGCACGTTCCAGATGACGACCGCGCCGACGACTTACCTTTCGACCCTTTTCTGCGTGAAGACGTCAGTGAAAGATTCCCTGTCGACGACATAGCGGTGGCAACCAAGTGCAAGCTCCTCGTGCCCAACTGTTTTGGCCCCGCTGACATGCTTGAGGCTGGCCAGGGGTTAGTATTTCCAAAGTTAGAAAGCACGATGATGGTGCACGGAGTTCCGCTAGCGGCGGATAACGCTAAGGTGGCAGTGGACATGGTGCATGCGAATTGCTCCTCCTTCAGACTTCCTGTACCGCCGGAGGACGACGTCACGACACTGGGGCAGGCCCTCCACACGTTCATCCAGTGGCCGAAGAAGTACATTTCCCTGGTTGCCCCTCCACCTCCTGCACGGCCCCTGTCTCCGGTACGTTACGGTAAAGATTTCTCACTCCGTCCTCCTCCACCGAAGGTGAAATCCGCTTCAGCACAATCTCAGCAATCTAGCAGATGTAGCCAACAGGCTGCCAAAACGACTCCTCAAGCTCAGCGTAGGCCACCAGAAATAGTACAAAGTCGGCCAAGAGCATAGAGGTAGAAGAAAAACCCGAGATAAAAAAATACACGGAACGGCAGCCGCTAGTGACACGGGCGGCGTTAGAACGACTTGGTTGGGCAGCTCAGATTGTGCACGAATTTTACATGAAGAGGTCCAACGAGGAGACAGAGCTTCCTCAAAATATCTGCGCCGCGTACAAGCGGCAACATTTCCTTCATCCAGGTGGAACCTTTACCATCAATTTCTCGGATTTATCCGACCTCTACCGTCATGACGCCCTCGATGTCAGCCTATTAAGATGCTGGACACTGTAAGTGTTCTCAATCATTGTTTAAGCTAAATGAATTGCCTAACTTATTGATACGCTCTTTCAATGACATTACTTTTATGTGCAGACATATGATTCAAGAGGCTAGGACAGAGAACCCTAATATCGGATTCCTCGATCCACAAGTGGTCATATGCACAATGGTCCAATTCCAGCCGAACGAGGTCGAGGATTACATTTCGGACGTCATGCTCCTTCTCTGTACTAAGCGCGTCATTCTTCTACCGTACAACTATGCATTCCACTGGATGCTCGTCTGCCTCGAGCCACAACGTCTACATGCCACGTACTTCGACTCTAGGGACTACCCACCAGAGAACTACGCAGATTTGACGGCGGTGCTCAACGGGGCGTTCAAGAAGTATGTTGCCAAGGGGGGGGGTTGTGAAAACAACAAAAACCGAACCTACCCACCGATTTAGTTTCCCGGTAATAATTCCTCCCTCGCCCAAGAATAATCACCTCGCACGTTCTAATATGTATTCGGTAAACTAAATTACCCTGCACGTAACCATGATTTCTACAGTGCCACAAGCAGCCGCCGGGCAGCAATCTCTGTGGATACTATGTGGCGACATATATGATGCAGATCGTTGGCTCTAGTCCGGTAGATGTGGAGGTTAGCGTCATTACACTATATGTAGTTCCATTTTTCATCGTTCGGACGTCGTGCCTAACCTAGCTATTTAATTTCCTTGTGCAGACTTTTAAGTTCCCTACAGATGAGCTAGACACTGAGGGCGTCCGGATTGTTCAAAAACAGTTAATAGCTTTCATATTAGAGAGGTGTTGAAGGAAACCGGAGAGTTCCATTGTCCTCAAATTGCTCCTCCTCAATGACTTGCGAGTTTTTTCCCTAACAATGCATGTGAATGACTTTGTGGTTGAGAATGACGTTTTATGTTTGCTTCTGAATGCTATGTCTAAGATCAATGAGTACATTGTGTGTCTGTGTATGCTATGCCTGTGATTGATCACTTTGTTTCTAGCGTTTTCACTGCCGCGACAGGACCGCAGCCGCACCGGGCATCGTTACCCTGCCGCACGGCTGCTGCGACAGCGGAAACGGTAGTTTCCGCTGCCGCGGCAGCAGAATCCTCTGTTTTGATTCTGCTGCCGTGGCAGCAGGCGGCACTACCGTAGACCAGCAGCACTACTGCCGCGGTAGCGGAATCAGCCATTTCCGCTACCGCGGCAGCAGGCGGCAGCATGTCGCCTTGTCGCACGGCTGCCGCGGCAGCCGAAACGTCGGTTTCAACTGCCGTGGCAGCAGGCGGCACTACCGAAGCCCTGCAGCACTGCTGCCGCGGCAGCGGAATCAGCCATTTCCGCCGCCGGCGGCAGCAGGCGGCAGCATGTCGCCTTGCCGCACGGCCGTCGCGGCAGCCGAAACGTCGGTTTCAGCTGCCGTGGCAGCAGGCGGCACTACCGAAGCCCTGCAGCATTGCTGCCGCGGCAGCGGAATCAGCCATTTCCGCCGCCGCGGCAGCAGGCGGCAGCATGTCGCCTTGCCGCACGGCCGCCGCAGCAGCCGAAACGTCTGTTTCAACTGCCGTGGCAGCAGGCGGCACTACCGTAGCCCTGCAGCACTGCTGCCGCGACAGCGGAATCAGCCATTTCCGCTGCCCGCGGCAGCAGGCGGCAGCATGTCGCCTTGCCGCACTGCTACCCGCGGCAGCAGAAACGGTTGTTTCCGCTGCCGCGGCAGTAATGCTTTCCTAACACAGCATTTGTGCAGACGGTTCCAGGGTAGAACCGTCTGTACAAATAATTTATGCAGACGGTTGTGAAAATGGAACCGTCTGTACAAATGCTATTGAAGTACTGTCCAATGCATTTGTGCAGACGGTTTTTTGGTTCGAACCGTCTGCACAAATGCTTCGGAGGTACTGTACCAGAGAATAGTACAGACGGCTCGTGTGTGGAGCCGTCTGTACTAAGTATTTGTACAGACGGTTCAATAACCGTCTGTACAAACTTCATTTGTGCTGACTCTTTTGTCCAGACGGTTCGAAAAACCGTCCCGCCCGGTGTTTCCGAACCGTCTGGACAAATCGATTCTGTAGTAGTGTGGCCAAGTTTCAAAAGCACAAGTGGATGCATGGTGGGAGAATCAAGAAACAGCACCGTCGAAATTTTTGGTGAACCATGTTATGACTTTGAATCTCTAAGGCATGATATCATCAAAATGTGCAAAATGGCCAAGAACCAAGAGCACGATTCTACACGCGACAAAAACTCAAAAATACAGCCGTCGTATTTTCGGCATTACGAGCACGAACATGGCCCAACAAAGTACTAGAAGAAGACATTGTACCTATTTATTTTACAGACTGGATCTAGTCCCGATTAGAAAATAGAGCCGTGGGCTCTGTTACAGCGTTGTGCAAGAGACTAGACCATGCAGAGCAAGTGGTGATGGAAAGAGGCCAGCGGTGACCGGTGAGAGGTCGCCCACAAGCAACCTCAGGGCGGCCGAGGTGGCCATTAATAGGGGAAGCCAGAGGGCGGACAGAGCACTGGCGGCCTGATGAAGTCAGCGGTGGAGTCCGCGGCCGGCGGGAAAAGGCGGCGATGACGGGTGGACCAGCGCAAACGGGACAAGCAGCCGGTGGTGACGAGCGGCCAGCGGAGATCGGAGTGAGCGGGAGTCAGTGACAAGAGGCTGGCGGCGACGAGTGGCCGGTGGAGACAGCAGTGAGCAGCTGGAGGAACACGATAGCGGGAGCTGTCCTTGGTCGCTGATGATCGGACGAGGATGAGGCCTGGGAGGAGAGGCAAGGTCGACGTCAACCGGCTGCAAGGAAGAAGCAGCGGGGATGGTGCTACGCAGATCCAGGAGCAGGCGGGCCGCGTGATGGATGTTGAGGTCCCGGTATGGTGGCCGGCTAGAAGGAAGAAGCAGCAAGGAGAGCATGGCAGAAGCAGCCTCTGGCAGCCAGCAGACTACAAGAAGAGCAGGGGAGGCGGCTAGCAATGGTGGGTTGTGCGCGAGTTATGGCGCGCAGTGGAGAAGCTGCGACTGTCAGCGAGGAACGAACAGCAAGCAGTAGAGTGATTGGAGCAATCAGGAGAGGAGACTGAAAAAACGATATAAAAAAAATCATAGATTGTGATGGCATATTAGTGAAAGAGCAACTTGTATTATTTTCATAAGATTATAGACCTGCACAGACGTGGTAATAGCATTCCTGGGTAGTGGTTTCCGAGTATTCGGTTACAATGATCAACGATGATTCAACACGCTACGCAACCATAGGTAATAAGGCAGACGCAAAAACCTGGGCGCTGCTGGGCTCATCATACGTAAGGAATTTGGCCCACAATGGCAAGGCCCACTAGTCGGATGCCCTTCTCTTGATACCGGCCGACGTGTATATCGTGGCAGTGTGCCGTATGTGCGGAGGATCCAGCGATACCTGTCTGACCCGTCCATGCACCTAGCTGTTGGCCTGCTATGAAGAGTAAAGTGTTACTAATGGGTCTCACTACACCATGATCTAAGATTGGGGGCAATGAACTGCCGGGAAAAGTAGGATAAAGGAGGCAATTTAACTGTCGGGATGATCTATCTGCCGGCAAAGTTTTTGAAGGGCCAATCATCTGCCGGGGTAAGTAGACAAACGGGGGCAATTGAGTGCCAGGAATCTGATATACTTTTAGAGGCACACGTACTGCCGGTATAAATTCTGCGAGGCACGTTTTCTGCCGAGATTTTTTTAGGGCGGGAGGACGAAAAATATGGCAGGCTTGCGCGGGAGAAAAGAAGCCATTCGCGCTTTTTGTTCCGCCCAGTTCTCACAATTCCCCACCCATCCTTAAAACGCCGCCCCCGCCCCTGTGCGCCTGCGCCCCTGCCCTTTACCCCGCCGCCACCGCCACCGCACTAGGACGCTTCGCCGCCGCCGCCAACCAGCCACCCGTCGTCGCCGGTTGCCCTCCCCACTCCCCGCAACCCCCACCTCGCCCAGCTCCCGCGCCTCCTCTGCCAAGCTCCCGGTCTATCCCGTCGGTGCTCCCTCGCTCTGCTCGGTCTAGCGCCGCCCAACCCCCATGGTCCCCCTCGTCGCGCCGCCCGGGTGGTCTGTGGCTCGGCGTCGCAGCCCGCCATAGGCGGTGCTCCGCCGGGCCTACCCCCGTCGGTGGCGCGTCGCAGGCCCCCTCCTCTCTCCGGTGAGCTGGTCGCCACCACCCAAAGCCACCTCGGCCATTGGCGTCTCTCCACCGGCTGCTCCCCGGGCCCGCTCCTACAGCGCCGCCGGCCTCCGCCGGCTCCCGCTCCTATAGGGCCAACCGACTTCCGCCCCTACAGCACCGCCAACTCCATCCCCTACAGCGCCGGTGGCCTGCAGCCTCTACAGCGCCAGCGACCTTCTCGCCATGGATGCTCTGGGTCGCGGCGCCGATTGAGGTGGACTAACGCCAATGACTATGTGTTGGTCTAGTAACTCATCTCCTTCGCTGGTGCCTGTGTTTCTTTGTTTCGCCAGGTTCTTTAAGGAGTCAAGTGATGAGGAGAGGGAGCACGTGGAGAAGCTCATGGAGTACCAGGTATGAATTTTGTTGCCCCCCTAATTGACCATGGGAATAATCTTGTATGTCTTTCTACTTTCCTTCACACGCATGCATATTTTTGACTCTGTAAACCGTGAACGTGTTGCATGGACAAGCACATGTCTCACGTCCCTTGCATGTAGGATCGATTGCATGGTAGGGCTAAGCGTGGCGTGAGTATCGGTCAAGGCGTTGGCCTGATTGTGTGCATAGGCATATAAGCCATCTGTTTTCCATTGAATAAGATAACAGAAAAACCACCGAAAAGACGCAGTAGTTTGTGCGTCGCAAAATCTCTTGTGCTCTGTGTTCGTCGTCTTCCCGAGAGAATTCTTCCTAGCGAGCTGAGAGTGAGACTCTGGACCTGACAATTGATATGTTTAGTTAGTTACTTGGTCCATATCCTTGGCCCATACTAGGTACTGATGATGCTTCGTGTGCTGTTGTGTCGATCAGAACAGACGTGGCGGAGGGTGAGGCTCCAGTCCATCGTGACACCCTTAACGGAGTTCGACCACCCTGACAAAGGCG
Organism: Stipa capillata; assembly: GCA_019208055.1. Lineage (NCBI taxonomy): Eukaryota > Viridiplantae > Streptophyta > Magnoliopsida > Poales > Poaceae > Stipa > Stipa capillata. Next base: position 84,280 of record JAGXJF010002715.1, read on the forward strand.
ATGCTTTCTATGGTAAGTTGCTCTCTTTGTTCTGGCTGTGACTGTAGTGAGTTATGTTACACGAATGGTGCGTGTGCCTGTGTTTTTTTGGTGTGATTCTGAGTGTCTGGTTGTGCATGTGAAAATTAAGTGGTTTGGGGTGGTCTGCATGTTGTGCCAGACTAGGGGAAGTAACAAAAGTTCGCTTTTGTTATGGAAGTGAATTCACCCTACCGTGAATCTGGTTGTATGTATGAGTTGGAACTTTCAGCAGATAGATTGGAAGTTAAGGTAAAGTAGGTCGATGCAAAGCTACTGATCAAGTGATTGGTGATTACACATGGACTCGTCGAAGAGTAGTCAGATTTTTCAGTAAATGTTCAGTGAACTGATATCTACGGATGACCTTTTGATCATATCTGATGGATGTTGTATTTGGAAACTTATATATTTAAATACATGAAAAAACAAAACGGAATGAAACAATGTAAAAGCAAGTAGCAATCATTTAAATTTTTGATAATTTCCCTGTTTTTGCTGCTTGTTTTTCGGAACCTTGCGATGTAGAAAATTTGATGATTACATTTGCAAGCAAGACTAACCATACCACGTATCCTATGTTTTAACTTGTGATTTCAGCGATGGAAGTTGGCTCTAGCTCTTGAGAAGCTACACAACATGCACAGTGTAAGTTGCTCTTACACGCCTATTGAAATTATTGTAAAAGGGACCAAACCTTTGCATTGAACTCAGCTGAACTACTAAAGAAAATGGAATCATCAATACAGAAACTCGCACTAACAAATATTAAGATTTGTTTTGATGGACTATACTTCTGTTTTTTTCTCACAGTACTGGCAGAGAAGGTAGCGAAACCCAAATTTTTAGACAAACAACATTATGCCTGGGATGTACTGCTCACATAATAAATCATTCTTCATATCTACTAGCAATGGTTCTAGGCAGTTCTCTTCTAAATTCCTGATTGCATCTTCGTCAAAATCTGCAGCCCACATCATCTGAAGACAAGAAGCACTTCATTGTGGTTATGTGCAATGCTAATACCACACTTATTTTGGTTGATATACTGCTAGAAACATATTTATGCTTGTGTAGATGTTCTACTCATTTTGGTTCGTGTGGGGATGCTTGATGGATAGGCTGATATGCTGCTTGGCAAGATCTGGATGATCTACTAAACTTAATTTGCTGTTGAAGTAAGCCTATATTCCTTTATAGATGGGCTATATTTGATTGTTGCTTCTAGATGATATGAAATTTTGTTGTCAGATGCTTAATGTCAATTTTCTGCTGCATTATTTGATCAATAGAGTAGTGTTTGGTTGTGTCTATATCTGAAATATGAGCGCACGTTTATGATTATGTTTAGCATGCCATGAATCTTTTCTATATCAATAAGACTGTAATAATTGAATTCTTTTACGTAGGCTGTAGAGGATTCTGTTGATCACAACTGCCAATGATGTTCCAGTCAAATTAGTGGAGAAGCTGTCCATATTTCATCTCCTCCAGGAGCCAGTTCCGAATAATAGACATTTCAGAGGAAAGCCATGTGAAGCTCATCAGTCTGCACCATCTGGTTGTAATATATCGTTTCCTACTCTAGTATATAGTATTGTGCAGGGATGTAACTTACAAATAACTTGAAAGATGTTTGTTTATATAGATGACAACAGCCTCTGCAATTGCATATGATGATAGTGTATTACGTGATCTGTAGTGTGATGCTAGATTTGATGACTATAGCATACATAAATTAGATGGACCAAAAAATTGAACGACTCTACTGGGGATCGAAATCTGGTTCCGGTCAGGAATATTAAAACTGCCGGAAAGGTTTCGAGGGCAGTGTAGCTGCCGGAAATAGGCCAAACTGCCGGGAATGATCAAGGGTGAACTGCTGGGAAAAGTATTAGCTTCGAGGGCAGACAAAGTGCCAGGAATAGTCGAAACTGCCGGGAATAATATTTCCTGGCAGTAATTTCTATCTGCTGGTAAAATGGTTTAACTGCCGGCAAAGATATTGTTTTGAGGCAGCAAAACTGCCGGGAATTCGCCAACTCATGCCGGGAAAGATATTTGCCGACAACGTTATTTGCGGCAGGCCGTATATGCCGGGAATAGTTTTCCTGGTAGTTTGTCTGCCATGGTAAGTCGCTTTTCTCGGCAGTTTTCCTGCCCCTAGTCA